>BGNK01008297.1:0-12188 GCA_003297005.1 Symbiodinium sp. clade A Y106 | reverse complement strand
TGTAGAGAAGTGCCATCCTTGCCTTTGTGAGATTTTGTGGCCATTTTCCTTGGTTGAAAAGGTGAAATAAAGCAAGAAGATATGGGCGCAAGGTCTTGGGCAAGTTCTTCATTTCGAAGTTGGAGAAGCCGTCCATGCCTCGTGCTTTCTTGAGTGAGAGTGCAGACAGAGCCCATTCGAGATCCTGTTCTGTAATCAGCAACTGCATCTCTTGGAGCTGTGGCAAGGACGAGACCGCCTGTTGTACCAGTGGATCCTGTGCCTGGCAATGTTGGATAGGATTCCAGTAGTGGTCCCAGTAGGTTTGTGCCTCATGTAAAATTTGTTGAGGTTGGGCCGTCGGGCGAAATTGTGAGATCTTTCCAGAGATAAAGCATCCTTTGGTGTTGCGAAGCACAATATGACCATTGTGAATGTCCTGTACCTGTGCCTCTGCTTTGCCCTGTCTCCAAATCGCACCAATCGTCACCAAGTGCAAATCATCATCCAGCAAAGTGCAATGTTGTTGCCCTTTTTGACGCGATCTCCGGGTCAAGATTCTGTGGTTAGAGACCACATTGATCGAGTCCACCTTCGGTGTCCCCGCCTTCTTTATGGCATTGTAGTGCTTAGGCCCTCCCTTCTTCCAATCCTCAGTGAAAACCGAGGTCAGAAAAGAATGTCGATCCTTACGGTATTTACTTCTCCAATGCTTCTCATCTTCCTTGAGGGCCCAAAGCATATACTCTGCCATATCACAACTTGGAATTCCTTGCGGGAACCACTCTCTGTGCTCAGCGAACCACCAATGTCGAAAAGAGGGAGAGAAACCCGGTGCGTTACATATTGAAGTCCATGTTTGGCGGGCCGCCTCCATTGCTCTGGTCTGTCTCTGTTGATTTTCTGTGTTCTGTGCAGCCTTCAATTGGCCAAGGTAGGCCTGTATACGCCGTATTTGGCGTACCCGCTGTCGGAGTCGGAGATTACCCTCATCACCAGAGGGTTGGAACTCACCATTCCTGGCCAGCTTGGGTGGGTCCTGATGGACCTTCTGTTTGATAAACACTGTCCTGCCTCGGCCTAGAAATTGTCGTCCCGGTGGAGGGGTTTGCTTTTTCTCAAGGGCAAAGGTAACCGCCTTCTCGAAAGCCTCGCAAAAATATGTCCAGGACTGCTCCACATCAGCTCGTTCCAGTGCACTGTCCAGGTGCCGAAGGCATGCCGAGGGCACATAAGCCTCCTAAAGTTCTGTAGGTGTGATATCCAGGGTAGATGTGTCCCTTGGGCATCTGTTGACCTTGGCAAACTCAGGGAGGAGTTCCCATTCAAAGGTTGCTTGGACAGCTCTGTGATCACTTTCATNAAGTTCTGTAGGTGTGATATCCAGGGTAGATGTGTCCCTTGGGCATCTGTTGACCTTGGCAAACTCAGGGAGGAGTTCCCATTCAAAGGTTGCTTGGACAGCTCTGTGATCACTTTCATCCTGAGGCGAAACAGAAAATTTCCGGAATGCCGGTCTGGCCTCCTTGTTCATGAGAATGTAGTCCAGGCGAGAGGAATCCTGGAAGGTATTCTGCACCGGTAAGCCATCCTGAAAGCTTTGAACTTCAGCTGCATCACTCCAACCTGCTTGTAGCATGTCATCCCAGATTGCCAGGGTTGAGAGGTCACAGTTGAGGTCTCCCAGGATCAGTGCTGGGCATTTCAACTGTGAAGCCCTGTCCACAGCAGCACGTAGCAGTTCCTCGTTGCGCAGGGACGCATCAGGGAGTCCTTGGTGGCATCCGTATATAGCAATGACCAACAGAAGCCCGTGTCCGGTGACCAAGAAGGAGTCAGCGATCCTCGCTGTTTTCCAGATTTCATGAGGCCATTCATTGAGGCTCTTGCGGAGGGGCAACGAGGATATGATGGCTGCACCCTGGGACTCTCCCTTGGTGACACAGTCCCTGTGATCCTTGAAAGTTCTTTTTCCCACAGGGCTGCTGAAGGCAACGTGGCGGCCTTTCATCCGGGCCGCCTTGGTTGTTTTTTGCTGAACGTAATCTGTAGCTGCGGTCTCAGTGAAGACCAAGACCTCTGCATGACCGGAGAAGGCCCTGCCATCGTCAACGAAAGCGTTCAACGATTGAGTGTTGACTGCCGCAATGGTCATTGTAGGTCCAGGGTTGGTGGCCTCTCCAATTCTCATGCCCACATTCCACGGTAGGGGCAGCAAAATGCCGCCGTCGAAAGATGATTCCCACAAAAAACTGTTCAAATTCAACGAATTGTAGTACCAATTATCCCATCCATGACTTTTTCCAGCTTGCCTGCCTTCATCCACGCCATGGAACGGGTAGTTGCAAAAGTCCAGGCGGTAGTTGTTGCTGGACTCTTTTGCATGAATTAGAGCTCCTCGGGGGAGTCACTGCTTGTGCTTCTTGGCCTCGTCATCCTTCGTAGAAGGGCTGGGTGTTCTTTTCCTCATGGCCCCAATCTGTGTCCTCATCTCTCCCATCAATTCCTCCTTGAGGGAGATTTGGGACACCTTGATGTCGCTTGCGATCTCCGCCCTCTGTGTTGCCATCGCCGAGGTAATGCACTGCGATAGCTCTTGGGACAAATTCGCAGTGAGTGTTTGGATGTTGCCGGCCAATTGGTTGTTGACGATCTCCTGCTCGCGCTGTTTTGTAATCACATCCTTCTGGAAGTTGAGGAAGTCCTGTCGGAGGAGCTTGGTAGAGGCGAGGCTTTCCTGGTGCATCTGGTCCATCTTTCTCTGAATCCGATCCTCAAGGTCAGTGGTATCGGTATCCATGGTCATCTGTGGTTGCACTTGTGTGTTCTGCCTCTGTGCCAGCATGGTAGGTGTCGTAGAGGAACCTGCCACCCACCAAGGCCTTCCCTTGGCTGATTGTCCCTTGCCCTCTGCTTTTCCTTTACCACTGCCTTTGGAAGCCTTTTCAGCAATCAAGACAGTACCATGGGATGCCAAATGTACCAGTTTTTCCGGCTGCTTGGCTGCACCAACCAGCCAAGTCCTTGGCTTCACCTGTCTCAGTGCCAGGGCCTCCCAGGTGATCTGGTTCAGGAACTTTTGTACCTCTGCCTTGGTGCAACACAGTGGCATATTTTGCAACTCGAAGTAGTTTTTGATCTGAAGGTTGTAGGGGGTGTTCTCCATAGGTTTCCATGCCGGCTGCCACTTCTGCTTCAACTTCATGAAGTCTTGGGACTTGACACGGATACCATGACCTCCTTTGTTCCTCACCACTCCAAAGGCTTGGGGCTCCATGTTGGCCTTGAGGATCGTCTCCTGCAGGGGCAAATCATTGAACCAAATAACCTTGAAGTCAGGGTCCAGGGCTCCAGTTTCATTCCTCGGTGAGAAATACATCCCAGGGATGACGACCTTAAGCACCGTCTCGACCAGTTCTCTCTTGACTCTCATGAGGAAGTAGCAGGATTGGGCTCCTTTGGCGTCGGAAGTTTGTTTGTTCTTCAAGAAGAATCTTCTGGCCCACGTGCCAATGATCCCCTGTTCCAAGGAAGGTATATGCTTCTTGAGGTACTTAATGGGCCCTTCCTGAAAAGTGTCCCACTCATCCATCTCCTCGTTGATAGCTTCGCATGCAATGACCACTGCATCGATCTCATCCACAGTCAAGATACTGCCTTCATCTTGCAGTGAAATCTTCTTAGCACCCAGGTTGAGGAGTTGGGCCTTGACAAGGATACGATCGTTATCCTTGTTTCTGCAAGGTGTCTCGATGTCTTTGATGGAGAAGCGGCCTGGGTTTTGGATGTGTGAACCAATGACGAGGGCCGCCAGCTCGTAGTCGCTCATCAGCTCCTGGCTCTGGGTGAGCAACTCCGCCTCCCTTTCATTGACAAAGGCTATCCCTTTGGCACCATGGGTGACTTTCTCCAAGGATGGGGGCGGGTTTCCGTCTTCCATGCGGAAGAAATTTGTTTCCAGTTTCCATGCTCCCCTTTCTCGGAGTGCTTGGGTCCACGGGTCATGCAACTGCATAGGGTCGACCGCCTCATCTTGCTGCACCGTCTTGGCCTTGGGTTTTCCCTTCATCTCTGCTTCCCGGACTAACCTCGTCGGGACCTTCGACTTGAGGTGGGACCAAGGGTCCCAGGAACTGTAGGCCTCCTTGATGCCCGCGTCGCCGATGTGGCTGCGTATCTCCTGTATGCGACTGTCAAGGTTCTCTTCCGGTACCCCTTTGGCTGCCAGAATAGTTCTGAGTTTCTGGACAGCCTGTCCTTGGCCGGTGCCACCTCGAAGCCTTCCACGGAGGATGACGGTCCCTCCCTTGGGGATTTGGCTGCAGCCGGTGTCATGTCCCAGAACCTTTGTTCCCAGGGTGAAGTAGACCATGTGGGGCTGCACACCCCATTCGTCCTCCGCAAGTCTGCCCAATGAGCGCGGGTCCGTGTTCCTGAAGCAGGCGATCTGGTGCTGGAAAGACATAAAGGATGCCTGGTTGGCCACAGGCTGTGACTGGGCCGTATTTTAGTTGATCGTCGGGGCGTAGTCCTGCTCTCCCATGCGGGCAAGGTCTCTCGTGGCCTCCATGCGTCTTCTCTTTTGAGGGACTTCCCTTGCAGCCTCGGCGGCACTTTGCTGGGTAGACAACGTGACCTCGTAGGGCTCCGTGGGTAGGATGTCGTCCACCGCTTCTTCCGTGTCGCTTCCATGGCCTGCCGTGGGGGGTGCATTCGGAGGCGATTCCGGTACCACAGGATTGGCGTCCGGCGGTGAGCCGGCTCCGTTCTCGGCCCTCCATCATGGTCCCCCACAGGAGGGTCATCATCAGGTCCTCCAGGCGAACTCTCATCATCCTCCTTCGGTGGTGACTCAGGGGGGTTGCCTCTGCCTTCTTCATCGAGTTGCTTGAAGACGTCCAGCTCTCTCCACGCTTCCATCTCAGATCCATGGTTCCACCGCATCTTGATGAAATCTCCCGATTGAATGCATATGGGCCACTGCAGGATCTCGGCTCCATTGACCGTGATGTAGTCCGGAGGGGCTGAGTGGTTGTCAGCATAGGTGTGCTTGAGGTCTTTGACAGTGATCTCACTGGTCATCCACCAGGCAGCCGGTACTGCTGGGTCTGCCAGAATGAGGACCTTGTCGTAGGACTCCGAGGGGATCTCACCCGCAAGGACCCAGTGTTCTGTCTCTGGTGATGGCCTTGTCATTTTAGTCACAGCCAGGTCCTCCTCTGGTATCTGCAGGAACTCGGCGATCTTATGGTTCACCTCAGCAATTGTGTCCTCTTCTTCCAGGATCACATCGTGGTACCCGTGCTCAACCTGGAAAAGGCGGTGAGTCTTGGGGTTCTCCGGCGGCTGGGTCATGTCCTCGTAGAGGGTCCGGCTGGTCTCCGGCAGGAAAGGTGTGGATCGTCCTTGGTCCCGGCCATAGGTCAGGGCGTCAATCTCAACCTGCATTCCAACCAGCTTTCGGGTCAGTTGTCCTGCTGGGCTCATAGCGAGTTGGTCACCTCTGGTAATCAGGATAGCCCAGCCGTTCTTGTTGAAGGGGTAGAGGGTCCCGAAATCCGGCCATCCTTCCCTCCATTCCGTAAGGGCAGCGTCCAGGTACGGGAGCATGTCGTCGTTGGTGAGGCGATCCTCTTGTCTGTGGCCAAGAACCGATGCCAGGACAATGAGTGCTGGGCATGGCATGAGGCATTGACCCAGGAGCATAAGGGAGTCCTTCTCATTGTCCGGCATGATAAAGTCGTGGGGGAAGCCGTAGGCGCGGAGGATCTCCCATTTGGACAATACCCTGATGTCTCCGCCATGGTAGAGCAGGGGCACGTACAGACCCTTCCGCTTGAGGATCATCCATGGCAACTCCAGGCTAGTCCTGTAGTTTCCCGGGAGCAGAGGCAGTGGTTTGCCTTGGTTGAGGCACCTCAGGTGGATCGGGGATCCTTCTCGCTGCTGCAAGTACCAAGGTAGAAGCTCTCGACTCGTCACCTTGGTGATCTCGTTCCTGCTGAGCTTGACTGTGTTGAGAACTTCCCCGGGCATTCGGATCCAAAGTGAGTCCTTGCAAGGAATGTCGGGTCTGCTGGGGACCTGCATGAGCCGGAAAGGGGCCCCGGCTGACGGGTGGTCCGCTGCATTCCAGAGAACCATAAAGAGACGTTTTTGCTCCGCCGGCATGAGTCCCACCGGGTCAACTAAGCCACTCCAAACCATGTTGTAACCCGCCCAGGCAAACAGGTTCTTGAAGGTCTTGAAGTCCTCGTGCTTGGCCAATGCCGGCAGGGACTCAATGACGAAGACACGTCTCTGCAGGAATCTCATCACAAGTATCATCTGGAACCATGCCACCGTGGCCTTGGCGTCCTGGAGTCCAGGTGCGTTACTGGAGGCGGTATACGCCCCACATGGAGGGGAGGCGCAGACAACTTCCGTGTTCGTTTTGTGGAGCGCCGCCGTCCACCTCAAGTCAATGGCCTCGCCCCAAAAGACATTGAATGTCGCTTGTTCTCCTTCCCTGGAAAAGAGAATGCTGTGGGGCTCGTTGAGAAGCACCGACGATATTGCCATGCCCTCATGGTCCAGTTTGAGCACGCATTCCGCCGGCAGCATTCTGCATGCACGCGACCACGGCGTCATGCCTCCACAGAACATCTCCATCACGGAAACCACCAGGTCCTCCCTGGTGGGGAGCAGGATCGATGCTGTGTGCTCTGCAGTGGGGGGGAAGCGGAGGCTTCGCTCGTTCCGAACGTCCAGGAAGACCTTGGCACCCACAAGCATGTAGACTTCTCCAACACTCACCTTTTGGTCAAAGGCCGTGCTATCAAACTGAATTACCTCTCCCGTGACATGTGGAATCCGACAGCTCGGGGGGTCGTCATAGGTGTTCGATAGGTTGAGGTCAACGATCTGCACCGTGCCGTGGTGCGAAGTCACAAGCCCTTTGATCTTGACAGCACAGTTGAAAACCCAGGACAAATGGATGTCCTCAATCTCCTTGGTGACCACCCATCCCAGATTACGGAGCCCGTCAATCCGATCTTGCAGCGGCGCCGCTGCATTCTTCCCTAAGAAGCTTTCCATGACTCAGATTCGGCGCACCTACCGAGTGCCCCAGCCACACCGCTGGGAGGTCCTGAGCCTCGTGGCTGGTTTAAGGCTTAGGGTTTAGGGCTTAGGGTTTAGGGCTTAGGGTTTAGGGCTTAGGGTTTAGGGTTTAGGGTTTGGAGCTTTGGGTTTAGGCTTTAGGGTTTAGGGTTTAGGGTGTAGGGTTTAGGGTTTAGGGTTTAGGGTGGGTCAACTGGGTGCAGATGTCGGCTTTGCTAGCAAATGTCAGCCTTTGGCGTCGAAAGTTTCCTGCGTGAAAGCTCAGGGGCGATGGGTTTAGCGTACAGGCAAGGTCTATGGGGGGGCAGAGCGTCAAACGTGTTTCTGCAGATCGGCGGATTGGAGCCGACATTGGAGCGCGGCAGTGTTTCCAGCCTGTCCAACAGCACATGTCAGAACATGTCCCCTAAATCCTAAACCACCCTCAAACCCAAAGGCCCTAAATGCTAAACCCTAAATAAACCCTAAACCCTTAAACCCAAAGGCACAAGACGCTAAACCCGAAGTGCTCGGCCAGGTTGTTTATATCGATCACCAGGAGCCTTCAGAGGCGTCACGTTCTTACATTGACATGAAGATCGCAAATCAAATGGCTCTGCTGGCTTCCGGTGCAGGAAACGTTGCATGGGCTTCCCAGAAGACCTCTTCTCTTGGAGTTTCGAATTCAGGAGTTAAGGGTATAGGGTTGTGGCTCTGGAGTTTGGGCTTATGATGCTGGCAGTGAAGCCGAAGGTCAGAAAGCCTCTTTCGACGATGCTGCTCAGCAGCGGGTTTTGGCACCCGTCTGAGAAGCTGCAGCCGCAAGTTGAATTCTCGAATTCTCAAAATCCGGTTGAAAGATTGCACAAAAAAGGCCTGCATGGCTCCATGGATTCTTCGTGCGGGTTCTCGTTTGTAGGCTTGGGGTTGAGTGTGCAGGATGCAAAACCGAAAATCAACTGCCATCTGTCCAAACCCTAAACCCTGAAATGTCAACTCTCAACACACCACCTCTTGGAAAGTAGACACTAGATCCTACACTGAGCTTTACACCCTGCACCCTTGCCACCCTACATCCTGAACCATGCGGTGCTTTTAGTATCGGTTCGACCATAATGATATTTAGACATTGTTTTCTATTCGATATTCTATCTTCCATAATCTGTTTTCTGTTCTATGTAGGTTTCAATTGGAGATATAGGGCCGGTTTTCGGCAGCCACAGAGCCACATCATCTGCTTGGCAGATTGTGCCGTGTGCTTTGAAAAGGCTGACTACCAGAACACGACGTTATAGTGTGTAGGGCTTTGGTTACTTAACATAGGACCACAGTTTTGTCTGGAAGCTTTCTGCGGAACATGGTTCACATCAGACCTGAACGAACATCGAAGCTCAAGATCGGGAATTAGCTGAGGAACGTGCCCGCACAGCTGAAGCGCTGGTGAGGACTAGCAGCAGAACAAGTCATGCAGTGCGAAACTCGCTGCAGCAGGCATGCACAGCGAGCATGGTCAGCTCATCGTCTAACTGTCATCCACTCTCCGAGGCCTGTGCACTGTCCGGGTACTTGGAGGTTAACGGGCAGCTAAAAGCGGTGTTATAAGTAGAGTAACCATGATTATACCCCACTTATAAGTACCCATGCACCTCCAAAGTCGGGCGCGAACGCAACACATTCCAACATTCCCAACTAGATCGCCTTCCGCAGCTTGGCTCTACCACCACGGTCTCCTAAAAAGCAAAAACAACGTTCCCATAAAGTGTACTATAGGGTTCTGTAGTTGGGCCCCCTTTAAAGGGTATCATAGGGTTCTACTACAGGGCCCGCTTTAAAGGGTACTATAGGGTTCTATGATACGGCCCCCTTGAACGGCCCTGTTCTGAGGTTGGTTATTTCAGGTACACTTGATGCACAACAACAAGCCTTGGAAACAAGTTCCTCCAAACCTTCGTGATCCCACAGCCAGAAACTCCCTAAACCCTAAACCCTAAACCTTTGATCGTAAACCTCAAGACCCAAACAGACCGCGAACCCTCAGAAGACTCCACAAACCCAAAACCGCAAACCTGAAAAATCCGCCCAAGCTTCCACCAGAAAGCTTCCGCAAACCCTCAACCCAAAAATCCCTCAAACTCCCCCCTAAACCCTAAACCCTAAACCCACCTTCTTCTAGCCCTGTCGGCTCTTCATCTCTGAGAGCTTGCCCTTATCACGTGAGGCGGCCTCAGAGCAAGAATCGTGTTAAGAAGTTAATGTAGGGGCCATGATTTCAATAGGGTCTTGGGGCCATTATACTAGAATTATAATAAGGAACCCCGAAATCGTGTTAAGAAGTTAATAATGTAGGGGCCTTAGTGATTTCAGTGGGGCCCATTAAACCAGAATTACAAGAAGGAGCCCCGAAATAGTATAAGGCCTCTATAGTCGGGTGTTTGCACGGATTTAGCACGGGTGCCGTAAGGCTTTTGCATGCTTTGACGCGGTTTTTGATGGGAGCTTGAGTGGGTTTGTTCGTGAGCTTAAGAAGCCCATCACAAGCAAGGGGCTCCATCTCTGGGATGAAAGCTGGGCGCGGGATGATACCTCACAAGGAGCCCTTACAAAATGGTCCTCGATCCTACAGCAAGTATGAGGGCCTGAATAAGTGAAACTGGATTCTGGGATACGCTTTATAGCAAGGTTCATGACTACAAAGCAAGGCTATCCCCAATTGTTTGAGCTCAATCTGACCCTCCCACGCCTGTCAGCCTTCAACCGTGTTCTTGAGAGATCCCCAGATCTCCAAACCCTAAACCCTAAACCCCAAAACTCCAACATCCTTAAACCGCCAACTTGAAGCCCGAAAGCCCTAAGATATAGAAACATGCCGCACCCCTAGTCTTTAAGCCGAAAGTCCTAAGATATAGAAGAATCCCACACCCCGACTCTTAAAGCCATAAACTCGCAGGATACTCCGAAATCTCAAACTCCTCATGTAGACGGCAATATCCGGAGGAGTCTCTAAAGCAGCACTGAAAACTGCCAAATCTTAAACCCTGGGGTTTAGGGTTTAGGGTTTAGGGCCAAAGGTAAAGCGCTGCAGCCCTAAGAGACTCGACGCTAGCACTGCAATTCTCAAATCTCTAAAGCCGCTATTATCAAGTAACTTAAAACGACGGGAACAAGGTCCCTTAAACGGCACCGACGTTTGGGGGTTTTAAATTTGGGGGCTTGGACGCATCCAGAAGTTGAAAAGCGCGACTTTAAGCTTGCGGAACCTTCTCCGCATACCAGACAACCACGGGTCGAAGCTCGATTAAGGGTTACAAAGGTTTAGGGTTTAGGGTGTACGTTAGCCTGCCAGAATCTCCTTTTTTGTGGGGTCCCCTTGAATCCCATATTAAGGTTTCCACTAAGAACCAAGTTTTGGAAGCTTAAGGTAGGGCTCAGGACATAGGGCTCAGCTCTGTAGCAGCACGTGGTCACAACATGCTACGTACTATACTACAATACCCATCTTGGTCTTGTTTGTGTGTACGTGTATATGGTTGTATGATGAAGCAACAATAAGTAGACACATAGGAGTGTGTGTGTGTGTGTGCAACTCCTGTCTCTAAGGATGTAGGACTAACGTAAGTGTCGTGCAGAAGCGGGGGGCAGAGGCACCCATTCAGACTCCTCTGCTAACAAAGCTAGTCTGGATGTGGTGANGACTAACGTAAGTGTCGTGCAGAAGCGGGGGGCAGAGGCACCCATTCAGACTCCTCTGCTAACAAAGCTAGTCTGGATGTGGTGAGGATATCACTGAGGACGCTCAGTGACGTACCTGCAATTCTTCGGATTAGAGCCGGGCCCCCTGTGGCGGTACTAAGTAGCGATATTCGCTGTGCACTGTTTCCATCGTATACCGTGAAGAGTGATTTCTAGCATTGGCCACAAAAGGTGATACAAGAAGAACGAACAGATGTAACCTAGCAAACTGCATCCCACGGGATGACCGGTCAGCAAGTGTGCTTCCCGACAGTAATTCTGCCAAAGCGCTGTCGGACTCCCGGTCAGCGGGGGCTTCCTTGGAACATCTGGCTACCCCAGACTACATCTGTCTTTTCTTGGAATATGAGCCTTGAGACCAAATGGCCCCACATGAATAAGGCCCCGATTGACGTGAAAACCATTGGAACACCTCTTTGTTGGATCATGCTCAATTGAGCACCCTTGATGATCTCTGGCTGGACAGCTCCATGAAAGACCCCAAGAGAAGGAGCTAAGGAGTAGAACCACAACCATTCAATCATTTAACATCCTTGTCTCACACTTTCGTTTTGTGTCCTATGCAATTGCAAGCTATCATTTTCATTTCCAGCAACAAGACGACGGACCTCCTGGTTCAAGCTCAACTGGTACACCCAGTGATTCACGGTTGAGCATCCCTGATGATTCCTGGCTGGACAGCTCCATGAAAGACCCCAAGAGCAGGAGCTAAGGAGTAGAACCACAATCATTCAATCATTTAACAACCTTCTCTCACACTGTCGTTTTGTATCCTGAGCCATGGCAAGCTATCATTTTCATTTTCAAGGACATCGAGACTCTCTTGGATCAAGCTCGAAGTTCACCCCATTCCTGCTTGGACAGCTCCTTNTCTCACACTGTCGTTTTGTATCCTGAGCCATGGCAAGCTATCATTTTCATTTTCAAGGACATCGAGACTCTCTTGGATCAAGCTCGAAGTTCACCCCATTCCTGCTTGGACAGCTCCTTGAAAGACCCCAGGTTGAGGAGCTAAGATGTAGCTTTCACAGCATTGGAGGGGCTGCGGCTTTGCCTGCGATCCTGCATGCTGACCACTTTTTCAAGTACTCCAACAGCAGGCTGGGGTTTCGTAGGCCGCAGGGCAGTGAGTGCGCAAGGCTTAAGGGTTCTTCGGAGGTTGGAAGGCTGGAGTTTTGGAGGCTGCAAGGCGTGAGGGCGGAGCTGAATGTGAAGCTGAGTGAGCGTCTGTGGAGCTATTAAGAACAACTGGTAAGCCCAACTGTCTGTTTCTTGGAGTACGAGCCTTCAGCCTCCGAATCCGCCACTGGTACAAGGCCCTGACTAACATGTCTTACATTGGGATCTGTGCCACAATCCCTGTCTTGTATCCTGAGCCT
>BGNK01008293.1:0-12200 GCA_003297005.1 Symbiodinium sp. clade A Y106 | reverse complement strand
CCCCCTGTGGCCTGCAGGGGTGGGAGAGTGTTCAGAGGCGGTTCGGCATAGTGGACCTTGGCGAGTCTGGCGGTCGGCTCCAAGACTCAGCTTGAGGTCTCCAACATCAGGGAAATCGGTCTCATTGGTAGAATTATTGCTATGGTTACTACGCTAGTTTAAGTATTATTGCTGTTATCATTATTTTAAGTACTAATTACGTCTGCCCGAACAGGCTCCAACCGGAGACAAAGTGCTCTTTCCTGCTCATTTTCTAGACACAAACGTCGCAGATGCGGATACCCTCGGAACACAAAGTCCACCTTCACCATGCTGAAGCTTTACAATCGGGTTTCATGGCTCTGCATTTGGGGAATTGGAGTGGGGGGTGGGGGGTGGGATTTGGTATTTGGGGCTTTGGCGTTTTGCAACACTTAACAACCGAGAGTCATCATGGAACCAGGAATCATACACCGGTTCTGCAACACGATGGTCATGCCGCTTGTTGGTTTCTGCATCTGAGCCTGAAGTCATCTTGGCAGCAGTGACCAAGTCGTGCGACGCCCCAGTACTGTCACTTGATCGTAGAAAAACCAGCGAACACCACTATGGCAAACCCAATTCTCGAACTACAAGTATCCACTCGCGATCTCCCAACACGCGAGAATCTGCCTCCAGATGATGCGAACACAGGCCCAGAAATGAGTTTCCTAACCGGGGAACTGACTAGGCAAAAGTTTGCAGTTTCAGGTGTTCCCCGCCTACAAAGGCAAGATAAGCAAGAGATTCATGGAATCCAAACAGCAACCCGTTTAAAAAATAAAGCGGTCTATCTGAGGCTCTATGCTAAAGCCCCTAAACCCCTGGAGCCTCACCCCTCCGATCTCCTAAGCCCTACCTTAACCCTGAAGAACCTACCTTTTTAAGGACTTATATAAGGAAATCATAATAAGGAACCCTAAAAATGTAGGTTCTTCAGGGTTAAGGTAAACTCTGAACCTCACCGGTGGAATGCTGGGAGATGGGCTGGAGGCCCAAGAGGTGCAGCATACGTCGGCACGCCCGCCTTTGCTTGTATAAGGGCCCTTTATAATTAGGATAGGGTTTTGGGGTATAATATACGCATGACAAGGTAACGGTCCTGTACCTACGATTTCCTTCGCTGTTGGTATTCTGTGGCTTACATCCTAGTTTCTGGCTTTGGAGTTGGGACGTCTCTGGTTTTGGGAGGTACCGGTGCGTAGGGTCTTTGATCCCAACATCGACAGCACAAGAGCCAGACATGACATGAGACAGCAGCCACAGCGATGTCATACAAACCAGTTTCGAAGCATGCAGAGCGACCTAGGCTGAGCCGCCCTCATGGCACAAAGCTCTGCCGTCCCCATGATCAAGTCTCCATGCCTCCTGTAAGTGCTTCTCTCCTTCGAACTGGAGGGCCGCCAAGCAGATAGTCAACATGGTCCACTGTATATATATATATACACACACATATTTATGACTATTATTATTGTTACTATTATTGTTATTGTATTAGTATTATACATATTACTATCACCTAGCACGGCACTCGCCTGCACAAGGAGTGGACTCGGTGCAGGAACCCTTGTGCGAGATGGTCTCTTGTTGCGTCGCCTGGATCAGCTAGCAGGTAGCAACACCACTGTGCTCTGCGACCTCGCTCGCCAAGTTGATGGGTCCATGCAGCTCAGTGGCACTCTCCTTCTGTAGCCCTTTGTCCGCCCAGTCCATCTGGGCTAGCGCTGCAATCTTTTTCGGGAACGTTGTTGTGGAAAACGGGACACAAGCCGGCTGGCGATTCGAACACGGCTTCGGGACTCTGTGCCAGAACGGCTTGGTTGTTCATTCTGTCAGGAAAATGAGCCTTCCGAGTGTTCTTCGTCCCGGGAAAACTCCTCTCCCCCCGCTCACGTACTAGCTCCGAAGCCCAAGCCGGAAATCGTCAACCCTGAAACTTAGAGGCTTAGACAGCTAAAACGGGGCCCAGCTCGTTTCTAAGAAGTAGATCAGATCTTATGGCACGATGTACGGCGCGGAAGCTTAGGACTTGGGCTTAAGAGTTTTAGGGCTCAACTCGGGGCTTCATGGTTGAGAGCTACGAGTTTGGGGGCTTTAGGGTAGCTAGTCAGCAGCTCGTTGTCAGTAAACCCCAAAGCCCCAAACCGCATTCTCTCCTCTACAAACCTTTGTCTGTAGACCATAGACCTCGGCCAGCAGCCCCTGTAGTATGTCGACTAAAAACCGAGAACAGATCTTTTTCAAGACTGCTTAAGATATAGGGTGTGCTGTATGGCGTAGTCCGCATGGTCCAGGCTTCTTACGGCAGGCCCTGCGCTTCTTTATTCGGGGCCTAAGCTAGAGCATAGAGGACAAGGGCCCTCAACCCGAAACCTCCATTTCGGGCCCACTGTCTGCCTAAACCCCTAAACCCTAAACCTTTAAGCCCCTAAACACCTGAACCCTAAACCCATCGCAGCCTGTGGCATAGGCGGGGCGTATGGCGGCACCTGCAGGGCGGCGCTTCACGGCTTCGGGCTTTCGGTTTTGGAGTTTAAGATTTGGGGTTTAGGGTTTTGGAGTTTAGAGTTTAGGATTTAAGGTTTAGGGTTTAGGAGTTTAGGGTTTAGGGTTTAGGGGAATCACGATGAAACGTTTGCGGAGATGGACGGACAAACCGCTGCACTGAAAACTGCGGTATATCGCACACTTGGCAAGCGGAGCAGCAAGACAGCAGTGATGCAGGGATCGAGATCTTAATTAAGCGCGAAGCCCTGAGCAATGGAATCCTACACCCTGAAACCCGGGGTAGAAATGGGTTTGGGGGTAGGTGTAAGTACACTAGGAGCTCCAATCCATGGCTGAGATCCCAAACCCGACAATCCAGAAGGGGTTGGCATGACCCTATTACCTAGACCCTGAACCCTAGATCCCTACACTCCACAAACCGTGAAACCTTAAACCCCAAACCCTCCACCGCAAAGATACCGGGCAGGGCAGTGTAGGCCAGGCAAGGGCAGGGCGGAACTCAGATCAAGAGCCCTAAAAGGGAGTTTAAAGGGGACCTTAATATAGTAACCTAAATAGTAGGATCCTTATTATAACCATGCCAAGTGCCCTGGGAGCCTGATAGAGCTGCTGATACGTCGAGTGAAGCAACGCCGCCTTATCCTCGACCTCTTTTGACTTCGCTTTAGGGCCCTTGGGTGTAGGGTTTAGGTTCACCTTGCATTGATGAAGGTGTAGGGTTTAGGGTTAAGGGCTTGGGGTTTGCGGCTCCAGACTTTAGGGCCTATGGTTCTAGAACTCGGGGTTCTGGGTTTGAGGACATACACTTGGACCTGGTTTTGGATTTCTGGGGTTTAGGGTTAAGGTGTTCTAGAATTTGGGGTTCTGGGGTTTGCGGTCTACGGCTACGGTTGTAGAATTCGGGGTTCGGCCTTTCGGATACGGCTTTTACCTTAGTCTAGGTTCAGGGTTAGCTTTTCAGCTTTCGGGGTTTCAGGGCATCTCGGTACACGATGCTTGCATTTAGGGTTCCAGGGTATAACAAAGGGGAGGGGGGGGAAACCCTTAAGGCATACTCACCCCAAGCCCTAAACCCCAAAGAACATCATCCATCATCCATTCCAGTTGGGTGTGATCTCTGGTGAGGTTTCTCTACTGCTTCAAGCCGTCCACAGAGCCAGAACAGACTGTAAAACAATTTTCAACTACAACAAACGAAAAGATAGAACGGAGCACATCATCAGTCACTGGACCTTCTATGTCAAGCCCGTGTAGGGTCCCATATAGCCTTGTAGAGATTGTATGTAGCTCGACTAAAGATCTATGAGGCATACGCCCCGATTCAATTTGCAGCGACCTTCGTGCTTCAGGACTGACTGTGTGTTCGGTTTCAGGTTTAAAGGTTAAGTAGTGGGTTCAAGGCTATAATACTTCCAACAAATGGCCAAAGCCTAAACCCTACTCCCTAAACCCCAAACCCCAATCCCTCAACAACAGGAAGGACTTGGGTGCCTACCGTAGGCACACCTTAGCCAGTGCCGCCCGTGCCGTGTGAAACGGGCATACTGTCTCAGGCCGTAGATTTAAAGCCAATTCCATACAGGTTTCGAATGACTGGAGGCGGCCAGTATGTGAAAGTTGTGAAGACACACTTCCTACGCCACCAGTGTAAGCCAAACCCTAACGCAGATATCCGTGTGGCTCCGACTGCCTATGTAGCCCAACCACAGAAGAATCAATGCCACGTTTAGGATTTGGTACATGAAGGAGTTTGCAATCCCCGCAAGAAGCTTCAACCTCAAGCCTTATAGGCTGGACACCCTGGCCCTTAAATCTTGACATCTACTTCTAGGTACAGGGCACTGACGACTATATAATTTTCACTGTACTTATAAGCACAGAGCTGTAGATGCCCATACTTTACATCCCGGATGTGCCCAAACCTTCCAAAATCTCTTAATTAAGGATTATACATCAAATCAGGTTAGGGGGGGTACATTCCTAAATCAAGGGATATTGCAAGGTCCGGGTGATAAGCCTGAGTACTACTTGGAGGACCATGGGACTTAGTAACTAGGGTTATAAGTAAGGCAACTATACTTATAACTATTATAACTACTTAAAACCCCAAGTAAGGTACTTACAACCTGACTTGCTAAGTCCCATGATCCTCTAAGTAGGAGGGCAGGCCTTCGGACTCTGGATCATGTCCTGCAGACCTTGGGCATGTCACTCTGGGTACTCTGAGTCTTGGGGTTCGGTTAGCTTTTAGGGGCCTCCGACCCTTTGAGGCTTAGGGCTTCGGGGTTTAGGATAATTTGGGGGCGCGGGGGGGGTTTGGGGTTTAGGGGTGTAGAGTCCAGGGGTGGCTTCAAGTCTTCGGGGATTCAGACGATCTAGCTGAAAACTCAACTCTCAAAGCCCTTCCCGATCTGGAAACTCTTCAAACCGTTGTGGTTTCTGGAGGCTCATCTTTAGATGAGAGTTCAGGGGACTACAGCTTGCGATTCAAACCGAATTGTGCAAGCACTTGAGCCCCGATGCCCGAAGATCTGATGCTAACACCGCACAGACACGGCACATCCTAAGCCCTGGTTCCAAATGCAAAACGGCGTATGTTCCAGGTACCGGTGCCTCTCCCTCTAGTCTCTCACATCCGAGTGTGGCTTGATCCTAGCAAGAGCCCCATATGGGAGTTTCCGAAAATAGAGGACCCTACCTAATATAGTACCCCTAAATAGTAGGATCCTTATCATAAGGACCCCCAAAATAAGGTACCCTAATTTTCGGAAACTCCCAGATGGCCATCATAAAGTGAGCTTTCTAGCTACATGATCCGAAGCCGGGCTAGGGAAAGCTTAAATTGACGGGCCTCAGGGTGAAGGGGATCCAAGCCCTGAACACTAAAACCCTGAACCCTGAACCCTAAAACCCTAAACCCTGAACCCTAAAACCCTAAACCCTGAACCCTAAAACCCTAAAACCCTGAACCCTACAACCCTAAACCCTGAACCCTACAACCCTAAACCCTGAACCCTAAAACCCTAAACCATGTAAGACTATAAACTGGACGTTGTTAGTATCCTAGGGCTTGGCACCCGCAGCTACTGCCCATTGGCTCCTAATCTGACTTCAAGTGTTTGATTGGGTGAAAAAACATATTAGTTGGTTTAGGGTTTAGGGTTTAGGGTTTTGAAGATATGGTGGCTTTGGAAATCAGATCACGGATGCTTTCAACGCTGGTGGCTTCAAGCTCTGAAAACACTCAGCCCCAATGAATTGCTTTCTCCTTGTTGGGAGTTCCGGGTGTTCGAAATTGGGCAACCGCAGCTCCCGACCGACCCAGTCATAGGTTGCGGGATGTCAACTGTTGAATAGCTCACGACGAGCAAGACTAGACGACTAGACTCGAATTGCATTGGCCCTGAACCTGCTAGCAAGTACACACCTGACACCCCTAGACCCGGAAGCAATCTAAATCCGACAACCCCAAAGCCCTAGACCAAAACCCCGAAGCCCAAACGCAAAGCAAAGAGCCCAGGACCAGGGAGACCCCGGAACACCTGGACGAAACGCCTTCGGAAGACCACCTGGTGCTTAGTAGGGAATGGGGGAATGGATCCCTATAGTAGCCCCTATATAATCCCCAATACTAGTCCCCATGACCCATTCCCCCATTCCCTACTAAGAACCAAGCAGAAGAACAGTCACCATAAAACTGCCAAACACCCCAGTATAGGTCCCTGGACAGCGGGATCCTTTGATTGAAGGACCCTAAACACCGCACCCCTAATTCATTTCCCAGAAACCCCCCTAAACCCTAAACCCCTCAACCCACAAAACCCTAAAACCCCTAAACCCCCAAAACCCCTAAACCCTGAACCTTGAACTCCCCTCTAAGGAAGAGCCTAGGGCAACGCCAACGCTGGTCCGAGCTGCTCAGGGTCTTTCGATTTGGGTCCGCTACGCCCGTGGGGGTGGCCATCCTTCTCTGCACTTCGAACGGTTTAGCGTTTAGGGGTTTAGGGTTTAGGGTTTTGGGTTTGGGGTTTAAGGGTTTAGGACTAAAGGCCTGGGTCTGGGGTTATAGGATTTAGGATTTGAGCTTTGGTTTCATTGAAGTCTGCTTCTTGTTGGGTATTTGGGTCTGGAGTTTCAAGGTCCTTCAGTTTAAGGTTCCATGGTTTATAAACTGTAGGGTTCAGGGGCGGGCTTCAGACACAAGCTTAGGGCTGGGCCTCGCGAACTGGGCCTAGAAGATTCTCTGTTCAAAGATGTAGATTAGATGATCGATCACAGATCGAGGGGAGCATCACAAGGGAGATCTCAAATCATACGATCCTGCATACAAGCCCCTCTTCCCTCCCAAAACAAGATCCCTCGTTCATCTGAAAACATCTCCATGCTTTCGGCCATTTGCAATCAATGACTTTCCGCGCCCAGGGATGAAGGTGTTTCGGGTGCTGAAGAAATGTAATTAAGAGTTCTGAGACCCTAAACCCTCAAACCTAAGTGTTGGTGCTTGAAGTTCTGTGACACTCCTAATCACGCCGAAGCATCCAGTGTCGAAATTTAGGACTAGCCTGCAATCTCTTGACTCCAAACCCCAGCATCAGATAATACCGCTACTGTGCAGATCCCACAGGATCCACGGAGTTCAAGACTTTTGGACAATGTTTGCGGGTACAGCGGGTTTAGGGCGGTAAATTAGAGCTCCACATGACGTTGAGGGAATTTAGGGAGTAGTGACATCCGCTGAATTTCACGAGCATCGTGCCAGGTCTGTTCTACGAGAAAAGGCCGACCGCATCATTGCCAGTAGCTCGCTCTTGCGGTGATCTCTGACAACACGAAGATAACATTCTTAGGTCAAAGACTTTCTACCCAGCACCTCGGCATCCCGCGGGCTGCTAGCACAAGTCGCTTTGAAAGGACGAGCCGGACCGACCGAGGAGGAACTGGCCACACCTACTGACGAAGCCGCCGGAGTGATAAAGGCTTCTCGGATGGAGCCTTTGAGTGCCCTCGGCTTGCTATTTGCCGGCTTTAGCTTGGTGGAGTCTGGTCTTGCCCGCCTTGTCAGCAACCTTGGGCATCGCCTTCGTTTTGGCTTTAGGCAGCAGGTGCTCAGGGTTCCGGTCTTCAGTGCCCGGTGCTGGTCCGCACACTGTTGTGGAGCTCTGAAGGAGCCCTCAGCTAGAATTAGTCCTAAAGCCCTCAGCTCTGAATCTGAACCCCGGGCTCTGCGCCCCTAAGCCCCAACCCAAAGTCTCAAATCCCAAAGCCTTAAGTACTAAGGCCGAAGCTGCAAGCCGCAAAGCCTAAGCACTCAACCCTAAACCACAAGCCCCACAGCTTTGCCCCCCCTCGGTGCCAGGCGTGGTGTATTGCAGTGTTGTGACCTTTGTCTGTAGCTTGTCTACAGTCAAACTCGGGGTTTGGGGTGCCTTAAGAGGGTAAAGGTATCCGAGCCGTTGTTGCAATTTGTCTATTTTAGTTGTCAGGCAAGCCGTAAACCCGAAACTCCTAAACCGAAAGCCCCAAAAGCCAAATCACCAAACTCGAGGCACAATCAGCCCCAAATGTGAAGTCCCAAGTTCGCACTGCTTAGCTCGTCCAATAGGGATCAGCGAAAACTAGATGTCGGGGAAAATTACTACGACTAGGTGCCCAGCTTGTGTAAGGTTATAGCAGAAGAGACGTAGGCAGAATTTGCAGGACTCCACAGAGGGCCGGTAGTTGAGAATTCTGATCGTGTCTTATTCAAGCCTGCCTAGCCCTAAACCAGCCTACATGAACACGAAGAAGACAATCCCTTTAATAAGCCAACACTACCCATCAGAGCTTTGCGTACATAACCTTAGACAGGCAAAGAGCCTCCTTTGCTTTTGAAGATGGAGCCACTTAAAGCCTGAAGAAGCTCAACCAAGCCGTCAGTACACTGCAATCCGGCAACATCAGCCCATTACCCCGAACACCCAAAAGCCCCGCAACCCTGAACCCCAAACAAGTGTCGCGCAGGGCGGAATTGGGAAAATCCAGCAGGCGTCTCTGTTGGGGTTTGGAGTACACCTGGCCGGGGCTTGAAGTTTGCCCTACACCCCCAACCCTTAACCTTTGAAGTTTCAGCCTAGGCTTTTTGGGGTTTAAAGTGTGGCGGCTCGAGGGTTTTTGGGGTCCAGGGAATGAGGGTTTAGGGTTTGGGGTTTAAGGTTTAGGTTTCAGAGGGTTTGGGGTTCGGGGTTTAGGGTTTTTAGGGTTTGGGGTTTAGGGTTGTTCAGGGAATGAGGGCTGAAGGTTTAGCGCTTTGGAGTTTGGGCTGCGACATAGGGCTTAGCTCGAGTGGACACCGTGAGGTCCTTAGTATAGGTGCCTGAATAATTTGAATAGGGTTTGGCGGGCCCATTATAATACAGTTACAATAAGGAACCCCCAAAATAGTGTAGGTAATTGTTTCAGCCCCTATATTGCCCACCGTAGGAGAAAAGTGCTTTGTCGGGTGCTCCCGAAACCCGGAGCACGAGACCCGCAAGGATCAAGCCTCAAAGCTTTGCAAAGGCCCTGAGCCTCAAGCGCTAGAGCACAACAGCCCTAAATAAAGCCCACACCCGCAAGCGTCAAGCTTAGCCCATCAAACCCAAGCCAGCATGAACGTTAATCCGAAACTCTTGGCAGGCTTTGTACAACTGGCTTGCTTGTTGGCAGGTTAGGGGTGCCAAGCTCGAGCAGCCCTGTGACGGAGTTCCTGTCTTGGGTGCACGGCATTCTGATAGAATCCTGACAAAGAACAACATCTAACCTAGGACCATCCAAACCGTCAAACCCGAAATGCTTAAACAGTAAAGGCGCAACCGCCACCACCCGGAGGCCCATAAAGAACATTGTAAAGCCTACTTCGGTTGAAGCCCCAAACCATGCCAGTGTTACCAGTTTTCGCTACACCCTTGCACACCGGGGTGCCTATACCTAAAGGCCTGAAGCTCGAGCCCTACGAGTTATGTGTCGTTAACCATCGCGGAATATTGAGCCAAGTCCTCCAACCGAAGCGTGGGATTCGGAACCGCGTTGATGAGGCGAAGGGGCCACAACTCGACAGCGAGATGTTCGGCAACATCACCTAAAACATGGGCTGTCGCCATTATTGCATAACATATTCAGCTCGCCATCCCAACCCGTCATTCAGGACCTGCAAGGAAACGCCCGTACGGCCCGTACATGTGTCGCCAAACACGCTAGCTCTACCCCAGGTATAAGCGGGAGTAGCCGGCATCTCCGACATGCCTGGCCGTTGAGCTTGTTGGAGAACTCTGGGCATTTTTTGGTAGCTGAAGAATAGGGGGCGGAGCCTAAAAGTTTTCGAATCGATTCCGTACAGCGGAAGCTAGGAAGGGCTTGCTTCATACAGACTTTAGCATTGAACCTGAAAAAAACTCTAGTGCGAAGTGGGTTCCAGCTTCTGCTTCCGAAGTCAGAGAAATTGTATCACCCACAATATTCTGACATTTCCATTATCACTGAATGATATGCCGATAATCTGAGAGTCTGTGGGTGTGGGATTTGCGCGTTTCAGGGTTCAAGGCTCCGGGGCTTTGGGGTTTAAACGGGTTCTGAGGGTGAGGGTTCATGGGTCTACGGTTTGGCCGCAGACTCCAAGACCTGACACTCTGGAGCACTGGAGAGACCTACATCTGTAGATCAAACCAGCACAAAATAATCGAACCTCGCAGGGACCCTCCAAAACATCATGTTTTGATGCTGTCTTATGGTCCTGTAGAGTAGGGTGCGATCTACCCGCAACTGCGTGCAGGGTCCGAAGGTGTCACGTTTGGCGGGTACGTGTTCGAAGTCATCGTGTGCAGGTTTAGGCCTCAGGGTGGATGTTAAACATGCTGAGATCAAGGCTCCGTGTATCCTGATGCACTCTAATGCCAGAGGGAAGATGTGGAATTGCTGACAGTTGAGGCTCCTCTCTCAAACGTTCTCGCCTGACACGAACTTCATGGGATCTTGCGGCAACGGCAACGCGGCTGCTTGAGCGGCCTCAGCAGAAGTGAGCTTGATCTTTGTGGCGCTGGGCTTGGCCACAAGCTAGGCGGCACCCAAACTGTATACGGTATAGATCTTAGAGGTTTCCTTGCGGCACTCGATATATCTTGACAAGCTGACATGGTATCAAAAGGCTGGGCACGCTTCCCTGACTTGCATTTGCTACTGTCGGTTCAGGCAACTGAAACTCATTTCCAGATTCCGTAAAGATGTGTAAGATGCTGCTAGCCACATGCTTTTTGCATGTGTATCGATACAGCATGCACCTACTTTTCTTCTGTGAGCGTGTAACACCTCCGTTCACCCTGCCTGCATTGGGTACCTTCCCCGCCCGTGGAAGCAGGACGGGAACCACTAAACCCAAATCCAAGACTGCTTCTCAGGTCGAGACATCTGCACCTTCTGGAATCGACCTGGATTGTTTAGTCGTAAGACTTAGGGTTTGCTTTTCGGGCTGCTCGAGTCAGCTGAATCAGGGCTTAAGGTGTTGTTGCGAGACTCCCGGGACGGATTGCGAGCTTGCGCCGGGAAAACCAAGCAAACCGATCCAATGCCTGGGTTTAGGGTGTCGGGTCTCAGTGCATTTGGACATTTTCGATGTCCAACAGAAGCCTGGGTCGTCTACATCTGAAACCCCGTAGTCGAAAGCCTGCATGCTGACCCTTGCCCGCACATACCTTAAGCTCACCCGGAGGCTCCAATCTTCCTTGACATGTGGAAGATTTTGTCGTCGTAAAGTGCCCTTATTCCCAGAGCCTCCAAAACCCCTTAACTAAGGAATCTACCTTAAATCATAATCGGATCCCTATAATAATTTAAGGTATATTCCTTAATTCAGGGGTTTTGGGAGGCTCTGGGTTCAAGGGATCTTGGTGGTTCTCTGCGACGCAAACCCCTCGTGCTCGAGGAGGCCACACTCGACGAGCGTACCTATAGTCTCCATTAAATAGTAATATACTAACAATAATCGTAATGATTATAACACTAATACACCACTAGTTGCAAAGGCTTCTTTCAGGCTCAGGGTCAGGAGTCTTTTTCGGCTTGGAATTCCAACGGTTTAGGGTTTAGGGTTTACAACGCTCTAGCAAGTGTTTAGTGCGTGCCGTGAACTACATCCTTCTCCGGCACCCCAAGGCCAAGGTCCAAGGCATGCCACACTGTAGTGACAGTACAAACTCCTTTAGTGCCCTTAAAGTGTGGAGCCTGAATAGTTAGACTACGCAGCAATTAGACAGGGGTTTGGCTTCCTTGCTCGTATAAGTGGGTGATATAGCAGTATATGCACACAATGTAACTGAAGCCTCCTGTTTACAGCCCTACCTCTAATTACCAGCCCTCTTAGTCTTAAGGGTTCAACTCTATGAAGAAGAGGTCATTAGCTGCCAGTTCGTAGGCGAGCCGCTCTTGCAACCCAAGACCTTCGATGGGTCAACTCATATGTATATATATATGTATATACATATATGTACAATGTACACGCACATATATATATATATATATGTATGTATGTATGTATGTATGTATGTTTTTCATTCGCAGCGGTAGTGTCCTCTTCGAACGCTCGCCTAGCATGAATTCAGAAAGGTGAAACGGGACCACAAGGGTCAAGCTAGGAAGGAGAAGCCAAGCCCTGTTCGTCAATCAGA
>BGNK01008288.1:0-12241 GCA_003297005.1 Symbiodinium sp. clade A Y106 | reverse complement strand
GGGGCTAACTCTCCTGAGCCGGACCTGACGCCTGCGAGCGAGGCTCCGGGATGGTTCTGCAAGATCTGCAACAAGTTTGTGTATCCAACTGCGAAGCGCAACCTCGCCCGCAGCAAGAACGATCACATTGCTAAGCATCATGCCAGCGTGCCTCGTTCCACTTTCGAGCGTCTGAGGGGACAAGTGTTGGTGCAGACTCAGCCGGCACATGTGCTACCACGACCATACTGGAAGTGTGCGTGGTGTCAGGAGGGGCTTCCGAAGCTGGAGACTGCAGTGTANTTCGAGCGTCTGAGGGGACAAGTGTTGGTGCAGACTCAGCCGGCACATGTGCTACCACGACCATACTGGAAGTGTGCGTGGTGTCAGGAGGGGCTTCCGAAGCTGGAGACTGCAGTGTATGCGAGCTCGATCAAGAGACACTTGAGACGGTGCCCCAAGGCGCCCAAGCAGGCGACTCCGGGAGCCAACGTCATTCAGTTGGCGAAGGCTCTTCGGGTTCCACAGTTGGCCAGATTCCTCAAGGATAAAGTCCATGATCCATGCAGGGCGCTCTCTCACTTGGCTAAGAGTGTCAAGGTTTGGGAGCAGGTGCTGTGTCAAAGGGCTCGCTTGCAAAAGTTGGGCCATGATGTTCGAGTCCTTCTGCGAGCTGAGAAGGACGAGCCCGAACCGCGGTTCTTCTTCACGTGCTCCAGATGCTTTGCAGTCAAGCAGCGCTTGCATCGGATGCAGAAGTGGACAGAGTGCTGTGCTGCTGACGGTGCATTGTCAACCGTGCGCCGGAAGCGGCTGAAGACTACAGGCCCCAAGCGAGCCAAGCTCTTCATGCAGTTTGATCAAAGGAGCAGGCGCAGGTTGTGTGCTATCTGGAACATGACGGCTGTCGAGCGACGGCAGTTTCAGGAGCGAGTGCGCCTCCTGGTTCCGAACCAGGGACCCGCAAATCAGTGGATTCGCGATGTCACGGAGGACGGAGACGTTGAGCCGCATCCGGGACCGTCGGCAGGCTCACCCAGTGCAGCCGGTGACCATGCCACTGACATGCCGGAGCGTCCGTTTGGCCAGTGGTACATCAATCTGGGCGGATGTGCCAAACTGTATGAAATGTTGGAGTTGCTGGAGGCTCAAGCGGGAAGGGATCGGCCCGCTGCCATCTGTTTCGCTGAGACGCGCACCTCGCCTGCTGATCAGGCCCGCATCACTTGCAAGCTGCAGGTACTTGGTTACAATTCCTTCTGGAGCCCCTCGGTCTCCAGTGCGCGGCGGGGCGCCACTGCATATTGGCGAGGCGGGCTCTGCATGGCTACTGCTAGACATGTGCCGTGCCGTCAGGTCGCTGAGTGGTCAGGTGATGCCGGTCATATCGTCACACTGGACTATGAATCCATTCGTACTGTGGGAATTTGGAGGCGACCGGACCAGGACCGCTCACAGTTTGACGATCAGTTAGGACAGATCTTTGCCCAAGCCGCTGCCCTGCACTTCCCATGTGTGGCATTTGGTGATTTCAACGATGAGCCGGCTGAGTCCGCACTGCCGGAGTTGGATCTGCGCCTTGTCGCACCCCAGGATGCTGACGGCAATTTCGTGCCATCTCGGTGGGACGGCTCGCGAGCTTTGGATTATGCTGTGACTAACGATCATGAGCTCTGCCTCAAGGCCACCTTCCGCGAGGAGAAGTTGGGCGACCACAAAATCTTGCAACTCAGTTGGAGGGCCGTTTTCTCACGCCAGCCATGCCACGTCTTGACCCCCACGCCCCGGTTTGCTAAACCGGACGGGATCTCGGACCAGGTCTGGCGTGATGAGATACAACACTTCATTGAGGAGGCTGAGGTCGAGTGGACCGGGGATGTCGAAACGGACTGGCTACAACTCGCCGCTTTGCTCAGCGATTCCCTTTCCCATGCTGATAACATGTTGCAGGGCACGCCTTTGCAAACTCAGGGTCGCTGCCGGCCTAAAGGTTCGTTGCCACGGACTGAGCAGGTGGTGCCCACCGGCCGCACGGCCAGACGGCATTCCGCCGAAGGGCGCTTGATACAAAAGCTTGACAAATTCTTGGGCCGTTTGCTTGAGGCCAGGAGGCAAGGGGAGCCGAGCCCAGCGTTGCAGGCAAGGATTTTCAAAGACTGGCCTGCGGAGATCCGCCGTGGCACTGTTGAAAGTGCTGTGGAGGCCACCAGTGAACTGCTTGCTGCTACACGCCGTACTCGCAAGTCGCAGGCTCTTAAGGACTGGAGGGCTCGCATGGCTCAGGGCGGACGGGCTACCACCAATTGGCTCAAAGGAGGTAATTGTGCATTGCCAGGCTCGATTACCGACACGGTGAACGAGGTCACTACCATCAGTCGGACCTCCACCGAGGCGATCGGTCTCCTCAGAAGGTTTTGGCGGCGAGTGTGGCACCGGCCTGAGCCTCCGGATCTGTTGGAACATCAGCAAAGGAGCTGGAGAGGCCAAGCTCAAGTGCCGCCGGCATGGCGCTCGCGCTTAACTGCGGTGACTGCTGAGGATTGTTGGCGGTGTGCACAGCGCGCTAAGCACTCCACTGCAGGGCCCGATGGAATCTTTGGCCAAGAACTAGCCTGGATGCCGGTTGCTTTCTGGGAGTTGCTGTGCGACAGACTTCATAGCTGGCAACAGGCCGGTCAGTTCCCGGCTGTATGGAGGCATTGTAGAACAGTGTTTTTGCCGAAAGATGCAGCTGCAAAGCGTGGTGGGACCACGGATGCCAGCCGCATGCGTCCCATCTCGGTGTTTTGTGGAGTTTACCGCGTAATCATCTCTGCCTGGACCTCGCGTGAGCAAACCAGGGCATGGCTCAATGAGATCGCGCCTCCAACGTTCTATGGAGGCATTCAAGACCGGTCTACTGAGCAAGCTATTCGGCAGCTGGACGAAGCCTGGGATGATGACTCTATCCTGTTGTCACTTGATTTCCAGCTTTGCTTCGACTTTGTCAGGCCTACCTTGGCATTGCAGGCCTTTGCGTTGCATGGAGCGCCAGCCGAGCTCATGGCCATTCTTGAATGGGTCTGGCCCTGCCAACATCGGTGGCTGCAGTTCGGATCAGAAATTGGTGACCGGGCGGATCTGGTCAGCACCAGCCTCCCCCAGGGTTGTCCTGCAGCCCCGTTGGCCCTGCTCTTGACCCTCAGACTCCCGGCGGAGGAGATCAGCCGACAGCTGGGGCAACATGCTGAACAAGTCATTTTCATTGACGATCGGACTTTAGTGCTCAAGACAGCTGCGCAGACTGCCAGAGCAATCACGCTTTGGCAGCAAGCGGCCACCGCCCTTGGGCTTCGAGAAAATGAAAGAAAGAGGCGAATCGTGGTGCGGTCAGCCGCCCGCCAAGAGCAATTGCGGAGGCTTGGTTTGGAGACGCATTCCAGCGCCGAGGTGCTGGGCACGGAGTTTGGGACCGAAGAAAACCAAGTCGCCACTACTGCCCGGGTCGATCAGTTGAGACGGATGCTTACTCGACTTGGGCACCTTTCTGTGTCAGGACACATGCGCGAAGTTTTGTACAGGACAATTTTAGTCCCGCAGATGCTGTGGGGACAATGGTGGAATTGCTGCAATGCCAAAGCAATGGCCAAAGTCACCTCTGCAGTGCGCCGGGCTCTTGGAACGGTACAGATGGGAGCAAGGGCACTCTGGTTGCTCTTAAGTGGGCATTGGATGGATGTGGCATTCTGCGTGCAGCTGAACAACTTAGCTGCTTTTTCCCGGACTGAGGCTCCGCGCCATCGCCGTGGCAGCCCTCTTGTACAGGGGCGCTGGTTTCGGTCCGTATGCATGTTTTTGGAAGAGTGGGGGCTCCGCCCACAGGGGCCAGGTCAGTGGCATGGTCCGCAGGGCGAGGTTGTTTCTCTCGCTACTGGCAACAGAGATGCCGTTCAGAGGAGTTTGCATGTCCTGCGCGAGATGTGGCGTAAAGCTCAGTGGCACCAGTTCCTGGAGCACCATCGTCATGAGGCCGTTCTCCTACGACAAGGCAACATCCCGTACGAGGAAAAGCGCTTCAAGCTCGCCAGGACTCTGTTCGGGCGAGTTTCTCCTGAGGCTAGAGGTGTCATGCTTGCTGCGGCTTTGAGTGAGGAAGGCTACAGTCGCAATAGGGCTGGTGTGAGTGTGGCCCGCGGTACCGCGAATGGCCCCTGCTGCACACACTGCAACCTTTGTGGCCAACCGGGCACCCCGCACTGGCTGCACGCGGTTTGGGAATGCTCTCACTTTGCAGGCCACCGGCCGCCGAGGCCTCCGGACCTGCTGACTGCAAGGTTGGGATGGCCTTTGCATGATGAGGCTATCGGTCCGGCTCAAACGAGAGTGGAGTTTATGGCTGAGGTGCGAGCTGGTTTGCGCGCGTCCTTTGGGCACTCGCACAACAAGCGCCGGAGAGTCGAGGGGCGGCCGCCCGAGCTCGCCCTTGACTCGGAGGAGATTGCTTGAAGACCCAACGGCGGGCAAGGCCCTCGCATACTTAGGTGTGCGTGGCTTGAGTCAGTGCATGTGTGCCGCAGTGCCACCTTCGTTCGGTCAGTGAACAGGTCTGTCTTCGACACTTCCTGCTCTGCTTTGCTGCTGTGAAGGGGCTTCGCCCCTCGCCTGTCCACGTGCATCCTCGGGTGCATTGTCGACGTAAAACTTACAACGTGAACCGGCTAACGGCTTCATCGGGACGTCTGAGTTCTTCGGTGTGGGATTGTATACCAAAGTTGCGGATACGGATGTCATCACGCCCCTGGCATCTTGCGATGCGGACGGATGCCAGAGCAAGATGCTGAGCTGGTTCTTCCAGTGGGCCTTCTGTACGGCCGGCGCGACCATCGTGAGTGGTGGCGTGGCTGAGCGTGTGAAGAGCCCCACTTACGCTGTCTATGCCTTCTGCATGACCAGCTTCATTTACCCGGTTGTGGTCGCATGGACCTGGGGTTACGGCTGGTTGGACTCAGTGCTGGACGTGGGCTGCCGGGCTGTGTTTGCTTTGGGATTGACTTTTCGTTTTCTGCGGGGTCTTAATGCGACATGCATGCTAGCAGCCGCAGACTTCTGCTGTGCTGATTAGTGTGCGCTGTGCGACTCGTTAGGTTGTCAGCAGCCTCGTCAAAAACTAAGGCTACATGGACTTCGCGGGCAGCGCCATTGTGCACTTGACGGGCGGTGTGAGTGCTCTGGCAGGCACCGTTGTGCTTGGCCCGCGCAAGGGTCGCTTCGAGAACCCGGAGGAGTTCGAATGCCACAACTTGCCCCTGGTGGTGTTGGGCACCTTTGCACTCTGGTTCGGATGGTACGGCTTCAACCCGGGCTCCACTCTGGGCATGCACACGGGAGACACCGGGGCGATGGCAGCACAAGTGGCAATGAACACCACCCTGTCCGCCGCCACGGGTGGCATCACGGTCTTCCTGCTGCGCTATGCCATCATGAAGAAGTACGACGTCGGCGGCCTCTGCAACGGCATCTTGGCTGGCCTCGTGTCCATCACCGCTGGCTGCGGCAATGTGGAGTGCGGCAGCGCCTTCGCCATCGGACTGCTTGGTGCCTTCGTGTACCAAGGCTCGTCCATGCTCCTGCAGAAGCTGAAGATCGACGACCCCGTGGATGCCAGTCCGGTGCACGGCTTCTGTGGCATCTGGGGTGCGCTGGCAGCCGGACTCTTTGACTGGGGCAAGGGCGTTGACCACTACCATGGCTGGTCAGGCTTTGGTTGCAAGCCAGTGAGCGACACCGACTCGTCGTGCATGACCGGCATCGGTGGCACCGCCATTGCCGCACAGCTCATCATGGTCCTCGTGATCATTTTGTGGGCTGGAGCCCTGTCGGGTTTGGCTTTCTTCGCCCTGAAGATGACCGGACTGCTGCGCATCGACGAGTACACGGAAGAGGTCGGCATGGACGTCAAGCAGCACTCGCCACCGAAAGCCTACGCAATTGGCGGCCCTGCCGCGGCAAGCCCAGCAGGGAACGAAGTTGAGAAGACAGTCTAGGCAAAATAGCCTACGACTACGATTCCTCAGATTCCTCAAACATTCAGCCGTGCGAAGCACCTCTGTTTTGGAAGTGGGAGTGGAGCTCTCACAGTGCAGTGCCACACATTGGCCTGTAGCTCGTCCCCGAGGCAGCAGCTCTTTGGGTCCTGTTCGCGAACGCATGTCGCCCAATCTACGAGTGCATTGAGAGTCTAGCTTCCTCGAGGGACCCAGTTTGCCTGCACGATACTTGATCTCAGCATGCAAAGACTGCAGCAAAAGTGNTCCTGTTCGCGAACGCATGTCGCCCAATCTACGAGTGCATTGAGAGTCTAGCTTCCTCGAGGGACCCAGTTTGCCTGCACGATACTTGATCTCAGCATGCAAAGACTGCAGCAAAAGTGCTGGCAAGGGCAACTCACATTCCTTTCATAGCCAGCCGTACCTCCTTCGCGACGGCGAGTGCTCGCACACTCGGCGAAACCGTGTCTTCACACTGCCGAAAGCACAAACGAGCGGACAGCATAGCAAACGCAGGATGTGCTCAGCTTTCCGGATTGCATGACACGTTAGACGCACTTCTTCGGGGCGCAGGCGCACCTGGCTATGCGTAGAGGTGTGCCAACTCCGGGGACATCTGGAGTCTCCAATCTCCTCAGGTTCTGTCACAACATGAACAGAGACTTGTCAACTCCGACACTCCGGACCTGAAGGAAGGACGCTACCGGGGCGCAACCATACATGGCTTGCCAAACACCACGTTCATTCAGCCTCCATTCGGAGAAGAACTTGTGACACATGTCGTATATCGTGGATGCGGGCACGAGAGGTGAAAACAATCTCCAAATCGCCAAAACCATTACCGAGACTGGTCAATGAACTGCAATCCGTTCAGTAGAGATGTCCACCGTGTGCCTTTTCCAAACATCGTAGGGCTTCTTGCGTTTCCCGTGAGTGTCATCGCTGGCAAAGCATGAAGTCCGAGCTGGTCCGACTGTCCGCAACAAAGACCAACACAAGAAAACAACTATCTATGCTGGACGGATGAGATGCTTCCATTGGCATCCCGAAACTCTACACCCTGGAAACGTATGTCACAGAGGGGTGAATCTAGCAAACGTCAACCTCTCGCTGGGAAACAAGATCGGCCAAGAGTTTGCACCGAACATGTGGATGATCGGGAATGTCGCGCAGGTTGACCAGAACTAGCTGAAACCAGGGGCTCGGGAGGGCAGGACAAACGTGGGAGTTTGTGTCTGGAGGAATGGATAATGGAAACCTTCGCTCATGTTGGCTCGAAGGCAAGTTTTGGTGGTAGTTGGTGGTTAGCTCGCGGGATGATGGCGCGTGTAGCAGTCGGTCTTGCGGCCCCCCTCTTGGCATGCGTTTGCAACTTGTGAGATGCGNATGTTGGCTCGAAGGCAAGTTTTGGTGGTAGTTGGTGGTTAGCTCGCGGGATGATGGCGCGTGTAGCAGTCGGTCTTGCGGCCCCCCTCTTGGCATGCGTTTGCAACTTGTGAGATGCGGTGACGGTCATCGGTTTTGTAGCTGAGGCGCTGGTGCCCCTTGCCGCCGGGCAGAACGATGCTCTGATGGCCGACCTGGAAGCACTCCGAGCTGAAGTCCTAGCACAACGAGTTCTTATTCAGGCGAGGAAACATGGTTTCAATCGATCCTCTCAATTCCTAGGCCCTAGCCTGTTCAGGAGCAGCAGCAGCGCTACGATTCCATGGTCGAGGCTCGAAGGCTTCAGGCGGTGAGCTACGTGAGCACCGCGACCTTCGACGCAGAGGCACGGCACTTGCGGCACTTGCGGCACTTGCACTTGCCATTGATAGCCGGACTGTGGGGAAAGTGCAAGCCAGGTCGCATCGCTGAAGAGCACGCAGTACAGCCTGGGCGGTGCGATGGACTCCGCTTGGCTGTGCCTCTGCGGTTCTCTCGTCATGTTCATGCATGCTGGCTTCGCAATGCTGGAGACCGGCAGCTGCCGCGCAAAGAACGCATCCAACGTTTTGATGAAGAACTTGGTCAATGTTGCTTACTTAGCCAATGGGAGAGCTTCCAACTTTTGGCTCAATGTATTTTGGTTTATGTTTGAAAGTTAGAACTTTTTTTGGAGCCGGTTGTTGAGCAAGAGAGGTTACGGTGGGTACCTTGGGATGGTGGGCCTTTGGCTGGGCGTTCGCATATGGCAGCCAGGGTGAACCGGCTAACGGCTCCCATGTGAATGCCTCCTGGGCTGGTAACAGTCCTCGGCGGGAGCGGAAATCTGCAGATTGGGCGCTGCAGTTCGACCAAATTCAAAGGTGGCCGGCGATGTGGGTTGTGGGTGCCTGCATCGTGTTCGTGACGGCCGGTGTACTTCACATGTTCAACAGATGGTCTCGGCCGAAGTGCCGAGTGAATTGCTGTGGCCATCAGCTGGGGCTGAAGGCCAAGATGCGCAAGAACTTGCTCGCCAGCAAGAGGAGGAGGCAGAGGCGGCGGAAGAAGCGACCCAAGCCCAAGAGGTCGCAGGTGCTGGTGGCACGAAGTGCTTTCATGATTGGTGGTCGTCGGTATCCCGGCAGGCCATCAAGGAGCCACATGGGTCTTTGGTGTGGCAAGCGGCAAGGCGGCATGGGTTTGTGCAAGCTTTGTCGTGCTGAGGGAAATCGGCCAGCACCTGGTGTTGGCATTCAGGACCTAGTGCCTTGGCTGCGGGACGCCTTGGCGCACCAATTGGCTGGCGAAGACCCAGGTGACCTAGGACCAGGAATCGTAGCCCAGCCTGCTGTTTTGCGGGACGGGACCCCAGAACCCAGAACAGTGCAAAAGACCCACCGGGCAAAAAGTCAGGACAAGCAAGAAATGAATAGGAGCCACAGGCCACAAGAGGCCAAAGGCCCACTAGTGATCCCAGTTGAAAGGCTGGGTCATGACATTAGCCCTCCGGGGCTCCCAGGGGTTCGTGAGGCGCCCTCGCTGTGTCGCCATGGCACCGCCGGCGAGGTGAACGAGCTCCAAAACAAGAACGCTTCGGAGGACGAGACCGCCTACATGAAGGGCGGCACTTTGGCTGCTACGAGGAGATCCGGATGTGTCCAACGTGAAGGATCCTCGGAGCTTTTGGCTGGAAATTTGTTTGTGGGCGACCTGGGCAGCAGAGTGGATGAAAAGAATCCTGCTGCTGCTCGTGGCGATCCTGTGCAAGTTTTGGCTGGCGTCGACTCCCTTGGGAGTCCTGGAGCCAGCGACCTTTGTGAGGGCGGCGAGCCTGCCCTTGCTTTGGAGGATGAGATGGCGCAACGCCTTGGAGTGGATCAGGGACAAGGCTGCGATCAAGCGCCCGAGATCGCTAGCCATGGCATGGAAACTGCTGGACGAAGCACTGGCACAGCCGTCATCGAGAACATAGCGCCTTGGGATTGGGTCCAAACCCCATCGGGCTGGGCGAGATGGGCTCACCTTTGTCGCGGAGGAGGTGGCCAAAGTGAATTGCTGACCGGCTTGCAGGAGCTCCTGGCGAAGGTCAAACTACAAGATGCGCGAGACGACAAAGTCAAGGCAAAGGGCAAGGTCACGAAGGGCAAAAACTCAAATGCTGCCTCGTCTACGCCGTCGAGCGCAGGTGCGAACAAGAATGGCAAAGGCCAGGGCAGCAACATCAGCAACGACGCGGACTTGCTGAAGGCGCTCGAGCACATCGTGAAGGAGGCAAGAAAGGACCCGAGCAAGCTGTTAGAGAGTGTGCAAGCCGTTGTGCAAAGGGCGGTTGCCGGCTACGGGCAGGGGCGTGCAGCTCGTCGCACGAGAGCTAAGCTTCAGAGTCAGGGCAAAGAGCATGAAGGCGGAGGACAGGAGCCACCTCCCAAAGCAGTGGCCCCCGATTTCTGCAGGCCGGTCACGCGTGAGGCGCAAGCAGGGTCTGAGTGGACGCAGGTCGAGGGCCGACGCAGGCCAGGCACGACCGTGCAGCAGTGGAACATTGATCCGTTGGTTGGTGGTTTGCTGGGTCTAGGGGTGGTTAAGCGCCGCCTTGCAGACGGCATGCCCCTTGGGGGTCACCTCGTTGTTGCCAGCGATCAAACAGAGCTGGATGCCATTAGTTCTTTGGCTCGTTCGCATGAGTTGAAGGAGGCATTGAGTGTGATTTGTCGCTTTGCTCCGGCAGGGGATGCTAAGACTTTGCAGCTTCCCTCTGTGGGCCCCAAAGGCCAAAAGCAGGTGAGATCGTGGCCGGCAGTTGCTGTCAGCGCCGGCGGTAGCCAGGCTCCTCAGCGGAAGGCCGTGCTGAAAGCAACCTTTGCGGCTCCAGACCGCAAGCTTGTTACGCTGAGGCTGCAGATGCCTAAGGTGTTTTGTGAGTCGGCCCAATGGGAGCTGCTCTGCAAACAGCCCAATGACCATGCGAGGCGAGCCCTTGGTCCAGTGCATTCCTTTGGCATGTGGCAGAAGATCCAATCCGGCGACAAGGATCATAGGGAACTTGTTCTTGAATGCTATGCCAAGGTTGCGGAGGGCGACAAGGCAGCAGTGCTCTCGAAGTCGGGCGCGGCTGGGGTTTTCGTTGCTGAGCTCACACGTGACCAGCCCAAGTCATCAGTTGAGTGGATTCCTCCGGGTGATGTTGAAGGCCCGGCCTATCTCCAGCTGGTGCAGCGCAAGACTCAGACAGGCAGCGGATCGCTGGCTTTTAGGCGGGGAGGTGGTGCTGCCTTGGGCATCCGCATCGATCCGAGCAAAGCCGGTGATCGAGTCCAGACTTGGCGAGCTCGCAAAGTCCCCCGGGAGTGGACTGAGGAGGACCTTCGGGGTGCTTTTGAGGCTGCGAGCTTTAGTGACTTCGAGGTCGTTGCGCCGGGCCGTGGGTCGCTTCCGTGGCTGGTGCGAGGCAAGTTAAAGGGCGACGAGGGGCTACCCGCCTTAGTCATCCAGACCGACCACCATTGCATCGACGTCGAGCGGGCGGTCGCCAAACGCCGGCTTGAGAATGTCAAGGCGGAGAGGTTGCTGGTTGAAGCCAAACGAATGGCTCCCACGAGGCCTGCACCCGGACCGAGCAAACCAACTGTGGCTCCTGACACGGCGGTTGGCAACACAGGCAAAGGCAAAGCAACGGGCAAGGCTGCTCACGAGGCGGCGGGGAATGCGGAGCAGGAGGCCGGCAGGCAGCGATCCCGTTCCCCAACACGTGTGCAACCAGAATGGTATGATGTGCATGAATGCGGCGGTGCAGGAAGCTGCCTATTCAACGCAGTCGGCGCTCATTATGCTGTGCACAGGGATGGCCAGAACTGGAAGGATGCCGTCAAGCTCGCCAAGGCCCGTGGTGCAACGCTGCGGTCCGAAATCGCGAGCTATATCCGTGAGAAGCAATCGCATTTCAAACCATTTTGGTTGCCGCCGCCCGAGCCGGCGGATGAGACGGAGAGAGTGAACTTGGAACAGATGGAGGACGGGGCCCCACCCGCCACGTGGGACGAATACCTACGGAACTTAGATCGGCCCGGGCGATGGGCCGACGACTTGACGTTTCGTGCCCTGACTCGTCGTCTCAACTGCCGCATCCTGCTCCTTGTTGGCGATGTGAAGGCCCCTCAGCAGATCATTGCTTACGGCAAGAAGATCGATTTCAAGGACGACAGAAAACAGGTGGTGGTGCCGGTTCTTTACAAAGACCGGCATTACCAATTGGTGGCGCCAAAAACAGGCCGGACCCTCCCGGCTGAATGGCTGGAGCAAGAGGTAGGCGGTCACACGCAACAGGTCCCGAGAGGAGGTGGGTGGTTGCCGAGCCGGAGCTCTTCGCAAGCTTCAGACTCTGTTTGTGAGGAGGGCGCCTGGCTGCCGTCGCGAGCTTCCTCTTCGTCGGCGGCTCCTTCGCTCCGGGAGGCCGGGGACTGGATGCCAGCTCGGGCTTCCTCTGCCTCTTCCCGTTCAGCCTCGGCGCCGTCACGGGCTAAGCCAGCTGAGGGGTCGGCTCGGAGAGCTTCGGCCAACCGGGCGGCCAACGCCTGGCTTCCTTCCAGAGCCTCGGGGAGCAGCAAGGCCTCTACAAAGGGCTGCAAACGTAAAGCTTCCAGTATGTGCGGCACCGGGGCCAACACAGCCAAGACAGCCAGGTCGTGCACATCAACACAGAGGCGTGATGCGGGGGCTAACTCTCCTGAGCCGGACCTGACGCCTGCGAGCGAGGCTCCGGGATGGTTCTGCAAGATCTGCAACAAGTTTGTGTATCCAACTGCGAAGCGCAACCTCGCCCGCAGCAAGAA
>BGNK01008284.1:0-12249 GCA_003297005.1 Symbiodinium sp. clade A Y106 | reverse complement strand
ATGCCCGGTTTAGGGGCAGGGCAAATTCTGCAACGTAGGGCCATGTCGCAGCAAGTTACGTGCAAGCTTTTAGCCTAGTCTGGCAGCTATAGCACCTTTTGGCAGCCGCAGGGCACTGGCTTCAACATAGCGTGCCTCCATAGTAAGCAACTGTGGCCCTAAAAGCCCCCTAAACCCTTAAACCTCTAGGCCCCTAAACCCCAAACATCAAGCTTCTTCATCGGCTTCCAAAGTAGGCGACGGGCGTTGCGCCTCCTGCCCAACAGCTTCTGCTGCCCGAGGCCAGTGCTGGGATCGTTAGAGTTTGAGGGTTCTTCCATGTGCTCTATACGCTTTCAGGTCTTTCTATGGGTCGCGCATATACTATACTACAACATAGCGCAGTATAGCGTAGTATAGTACAGTACAGTATATGTAGTAAAGTTTAGTACGATGCCTTTTCGGGATACTGGCACCGTTTCCTAGCCTCGTTTGTTGTTGAAGAGGCTCTCGAGGTTCGCAGCTGTAGCTTGAAGGACCTTTGTCATAGTTGGATAACATTTTGCATTTTTATGGGTACTTGAAGCCAATAAGGAATAAACATTTACATTTTTTAATCCTATCCCAACCATGAACTAGGATCTTTCGGGCTTCGCCGAGGCGATTTGTTTCGGCCATATAGTGACAGTGAGTTGGAGCCCGGGACAGGTGGAAGGATTCAGCGCCTCGATTTCTCAAGCTCCGGTAACCTCAAGCCCCAAAGTCAGAGAATGGACAGGCCTGCTGCGAAAGCAAGAAAAGCGTGTGGTGTAGTGTGGGCCTGGCGAGTTGAAGCAGTTTACGGGTAAGGAAGGTAGGTAAGGTACTGCTGATGGACAAAATCCTGCATTACCCATTATAAGGAATATACCATAGTTCCCATAGTTTAGAGTCCTTAAGGTCATGCAGGATTTTGTCCATCAACAGTATGGTGAGGTTCAGCGTTTAATCAGCCCATCTTGAGGTTTCGTGGTTGAAGAGTTTCAGCGTGTTGGAGATATCTTGGAAGATGTGAAGTTGACATACTATTCCGTTGAGATGTGCCTGGTCCACATGCATCCACTTGAACCCGCCATCCCATCCTTCAAAGCAGATGGTTGTGGTCCGAAGAACACTGAACTCTTGATGAGATAATTCCGTCAATTCCGTCCCGTCAGAGCGATATCAGATATCGTAACAGCCGAAGGTTGATGGCTAACCTTATGAAACAACAAGCAGTTTCGGTTTGCGACTTTAGCCAACAGGTAACCTAACCGCGTCGTGGTGTTTTCAGACATGAGGTCCTGCCCGCGACGCCTGTCAACGGCTCAGAATGTCAGCATGCATGCTTGGCATTTCAACTGCTACAAATACCAGTGATGTGGAGGTCGATCTCAATGATAAGAGCATAACTAGGTGGTGGCTTTACGGTATATTGGGCTTTGTGCGGCTTTCTCGCTTGTTTGCCTTTGAAAATGTCCGTGCTTTCGATCTTTGCTTGCTTTCAACTAATTCTCGGACGTCTTCTGCCACGGCTTGGGGTCCTAATCTGCCTTACTTGGCTTTAAGGCTCAAAGCAAGCATCGAGGGACCCATATCTGGGTGTCTCGAGAACCCGCGCTACCGTAAAACCGAAACCAGCAAGCCCCCTATACGGCTGCCCGAAAGCCGTCCACTATGTGAATGGCGGTACGCAAGTTCGTTTGAAAACAGAGATGATTCGGATACATGTGCAGGTCTGCAGTAGTCTCTGTGCAGGAGTCAGTGTTGAGATGCAAGCTTTGCAAAATCTATGCTTCGGTGCATCCAGACTGGATTCTACACTGGGTCGCACACATAAGAGCCTGCAACTGTCCCTCTTGCAGATGCCCTTATCAGCCCTGCTTCAGTTTTTAGGGTGTAGGGTTCAGTCAGCCCAAGCAACTACAGCCTGAGCCCCGTAGTCCAGAAGCTTCACAGCAGAGTACTACAAAATCTACACCGGCAGTCTTGGTCGAATCCCCTGCATGAACTAAACTCCTCAGAACTGAAGGAGCCGTGCAAGGTGCATCTCGGCTCCTTATGGTATGGCAAAAAACCAAGGATGTTCTAGCGATGCGTGTGTGTTTATATATATATATATATATTTTTTTTTTATTTATGCACATTATGTGATGGGTCTACTGAACATTGGGCAGTTTTCTAAGCATTGTTGGCACCAACGTGATCGAATGCAGGTTGCAATCCACATCCCAGTCTCGGAGAAACCAGACAACAATGCTCGCAACGCACAGCTTTGAGGCTGCATCTGCGGCATCGCCATATTGCAGCTGGGGAATGTGCTTTCTCCGCATACGGAACAACTCCCGAAGCGTACTGTCAAGGATTCCTTAAGGGTTCTACAGGGGTACCTTCAGGGTTCCTGTCGGGTTGCATAAGTTAATAAGGGCACTTTATCTGCAAGTTCCCAGCCCTGTGAACATAATTCTCTTGGGATCGAAGCATTCGTCTAGCACCCGGGCCATCAGTAGGAAAGCAAGACCAGGAACATTCCCCGACTCCCCGGCAGCCAAACCACGAGGGCGGCAATCTTCAGAGCAGCAAGCCCATCGACTCCCCCAGTACCCTTCACCCTACACCCCAAGCACTCTGATCTTGACGGTTGGGGTTTGGGTTGGGTCGGCGGGTTGGGGGGCAGGAAGGGTGATCTGGACAATATACAGAGAAAGCCACGACTTCTGTTGGAGATGTTTGCGAGTCTTTTTCCAGCATTGTCCAGGGTGTTGCATGTTGGGTGGGGTGCAGTTCAAGATCCTATCACTCTTCGACTAATAGCCCGTAGCCGCTGATAGCATTTAACTCCATGGACTAAACTTTAGTAAACCCCAGAAAAGTTGGAACATAGGTTTTGGATAGTTCATGCTGGGATTCCCTAAGCTTTTCTTTAAGGGCGGGAGGATAATGATGTTTTGGCTTCTATTGTAATTCTGCGCTAACAGTGATAACCATCCTAACAAATCTTAAGGGTCCAAGTACCTAATTATCTTATACTCTCCCAAATAGTAACCTACATAACTACTATCCTAAAGCCCAGTACCTAATTCTTGGGTCCTTGGGGTAACAAAGCATAGGACCGCCATCGCATGCTCTCTCAAAGTGCCATAGGGTTTAGGGTTTAGGCTTTAGGGTTTAGGGTTCAGGCTTTAGGGTTTAGGGTTTAGGGTTAACTGGACCCCAAAAGTATGTAGAGTAATAGCCTTTTATGGGTCTCGGTCTCGGATCTGCCGTCTTCCAGATCTGCTCCCTTTTTCTTTTTGGGCTTTAGAGGTTTAGGGTTTATGGGTTTAGGTTTTAGGGGTTTAGGGTTTAGGGGTTTAGGGGTTTAGGCTTTAGAGGTTTAGGGTTTAGGGGTATTTACCGGTGGATCTCCCGGTCGCGAAGCAGGTTTGCTGAAGGCCCCCAACTAAGCTTACTATATCAAAAGTTCTAAAACCTCAACCCTTCACAACAGTTGTTATTCTTCTCATTACTTTTAGTATCAGTGATATTGCTAGTTGTTGTCTTTACTACTATTCTAGCTATTATTACCAAAGCCTAAACCGAGGCCTTCTACCTGTCCCACAGCCGGGCGCTTGGTGTATCATGTAAGGGAATTCAAGTCGTTGGTGGTTTGACGTGCGCGGGCCCTGCATAGATCCGGGTACAGGTGTCGCCTGCAGCGATCCCCTATAACAATCAGCTTTGTCTTTTAATTGGCCAGCTCTACGTTCCCATTTGGAGGGTTGAGCTTTCAAACTTGAAGTGCAGACAGTCTTCTAGTGTCTATCAATGCTTGTCCATTCAAGCCATAATAGGCATTATTTGGAGTTATGCTTTAGAGGTCGCACCGTACAGTAAGTGGTACTTGTATTCCTTCGGGTTTCCGGTTGTATTAGTTATATTTGTGTATAGAATACCTCAAGGCCCTTCTCTAGTTAGTAAGGCCCCTTCATAATATAGTTCGACAAACCGTCACCCCAAAACCATTGTGCCAGTTGCTTGAGCCCGTGCCCTGGCTTCAAGTCCTTCAAGAGCCTGGGGGTGCCCAGGTTAGGGGTTTGGGGTTTCAGCTTTGGCGTTTAAGGCTTGAGGCCTAGGGTCTAGGCTCCAAAGCTCAGACCCAACAGGCCTCAAGCGGACGGATCCCTAAACCCTAAGCCCTAAACCCTAACCTCCAAACCCCCACACCCTAAATCCAAAAGCCTAAAGCAGAAAGCTTAAGCCCCAAACCCTAGACCGTAAGTGCCGTATACGGAAGACGGGCTCGTCCCCCTCAGCGCTTAAAGGGCCAACATCCATGAGCTGAAAGAAGACGCCCGAAAGTTGGAACAACATTATCCTCATGGCCTTGAGATAAAGTATAGGGAATCCTCTCTGCTCTGATCATCTCCGACTTTCTGCCTAAACCCTACATCCTAAATCCCTAGGTCCTAAACCCTAAACCCCTAAACCCCTAAACCCTAAACCCTAACCCGTTCACTGCAGGCCTGGCAGACGCCAGCCTGGTACAATTCGGGCCCATGCCTCAGTCGCAAGAAAAGGATTTGGGGCTGTAGGTTTAGGGCTTATGGTTTAGAGGGTTTAGGGTTTATGATGGTTTAGTGAGTTTTGGTTTTATGGGGTTTAGAGGGTTTATGGCTTAGAGGGTTTAGGTCTTATGGTTTAGAGGGTTTTGGGTTTATGGTTCAGAGGGTTTTGGGTTCAGGGATTTAGGGAGCTAGGGTTTGAGGTTTTTAGGTTTTCAAGGCTCAGATGTGGAGTTCAGGGTCTAAGGCCCATGTTACTAACTACGTCCTACTTTGCGCGTGATTTCAAGCTGATTTGTCTGGTGTCCACAGTAAAAATCCGGTTGTTTTGATTCTCGGCATGTTGAATCGAACGACATTCAGGCATTTGGGTGGTTGTGAAATTGAGGTGCTTTTTTGGGTCCTTTATATAATACGGCACCTAATATTTAGGGTACCCAAAACGGGACCATAATTTTGACAACTACTTATTTGGGTACATGGACCCTTAAACCTTAAACCCTACATAGAATCCTATAGAGCCCTTATAGATCCCGTTAAGATCCCTTTAAAGGAATAATTTTTACAACTACCCATTTGAACCTGGGTCCAAGGGTTGTTGTTGGGACGCGCCCGGAGCTTCGCAAGGTGTCGACTGTCTGTCAGCGAGTCACTGTTTTATGGGTCTGACATGCTGTGAGGTGCGACTGCAGTTCCGGCACCTGAGTCGCAGGCGCGTATTGATTTAGTGATTCTCTGATGTCGAAGGCATTGGAATCCTGTCTGGCTTAGTCCTCGTTATGTCTTTCGTCGCAATCGGTTCCGATTCCTCTGTGCATTGCCTAAACCCCCACGCATCCTGTCCTCATTCCTGAGCGTCTGCTCTGCTGAGCAAGTCTTACATCCTTTTCTTAGACAGCCAATGGAAGAACTTCAATATCATTGGCCTTACATGTTGGGTTTGAATATCTTGGAAAGTTTGAGTTCTTTTGTGCCCGGTTGTTCAAGAAGCGAGTTCTCTGTTGAAGCTACAGCAGATCTGAATTCAATGGATCGTTCTGGCTGCGAGACAGCGCGTCCGTACACTTTATGTTTGAGACGCTCAGGGTGTCGGGGTATGCGAACCCAGAAAACATGTCGCTGTCGAGATCAACATGTTTCTTGAGCGCAGAACACTATGATCATGATGGCGGGCAGGATCGAGTTCTTCGGTGCAATGTAGTGCTTTCATTGAAGACTGAAGGTGTAGAGCATTCTCAGGCTGAGTTTTCTTTGATTGCGGGCTCCAATTTAACATGATCAGTTTTCGGGTTCGTCCTGTAAAATCTGTTCATGAAGCCCGAAGCAAGGTTTCAAGCTTCTTCGATGCCTGGGGCCTGAGGCTACTGGATACGTGAACCCTTTATTATAGAGACCCTTGGAGGGTAGGGAGAGGGGGGGGTTGGGGGCCTTAATACCTCCCCCTTACCCCCCTTGACTTTACCACGTTCATCAAGCTCCAAAACCCGAGCGCGGCAGGCAGCCCCAGTGGCTGGAACCACCGAGGAGGCGGTTTGAGGGCGCAGGGCATCGGTCTGCCAGACATGAACTTATTGTTTAGGGGTTACCCTAAACTCCATAAAGTTGGAAACCGGATTAAGGCCAAATAGTGCTGGGATTCCCTATACGTTAATCTTAAGGATTGAGGCTATGGGGTTTCCAACTTTTGGGCTTCTACTGTAGGGTGTTGAAGTCTCAGGCTTTGTGACTAGTCCCTGGATCCGGATGCTGACTTTAGGGGTTCAGGGTTTTTGGGCTTTATTAAGTGTTCAGGGGTTTACGGGGCTTGCTTCTCGGAAGACAACCTGTGCGCACATCCATCTCGACACGCGCCCAGCCTCAGGCAACAGCATCTGCCAGCCTGGCAAGAATGTCCTCCATGGCTCAGCTTCGTGGGTACCATAATATACGGGCCTAAATAATTCCATATGCTATTGTGGGGTTCCTTATTATAGTTATAGTATAATGGGCCCCAAAATCCTATTCAAGTTATTAAGGCCCCTTTATTAGGACAAACAGCCTCCTGACTTCCAAGACCTTTAGGTTCATGCTCTGCCCGGGGGTTGACATGTAGGTGTAGGTTTCCAATTGGTAGCCTGGTAGCCGGTTACACACTCGGTGGAACCCTGCTATAACACCCTAGACCCAGTATGCCCTACTTGGACCTTCTAAAGCCCCAAGTTCTTTAGGGTCTACGGAGCTCAGGTGGGCAAGATAGGGGCATGGATGTTTAGAAGTGGGTTTGGGGGGATATGTTCTACTATTGTTGTATAGGGGCTATCAAAGGAGATCTAGTGACACCCTTCTGCTCCAAGCACAAGTCAAGTTTGCCCCAGCCACCGCAGGTCGCACCATGCACTCCAGTGAAGTCGCAGGCATCATCTGCATCCTTGCTGCCAATGTGGTTAGAGGGGTATTCACGGCAGGGATTCTGCTGCCGCTAAGAATTCGGACGGGTTTGTTTACTTCAAGTTTGCCATGTTGGAGGTTGAGGGTTTGGGGGGATATCTTAGTCTTAGATAGTGAACGGGGGAACTTTAAACTTTTGGGCCTTATATATCAGCTCTATCTTAGAAAGTTTGAACTTTTTGGGGCCCGGTTGTTGAGGAAGAGAGTAGTGGCCGCTTAGTAGCCTGGACACTAGAAGAGGTCGACTATGGTGCCGAGGGCATCATCACCCCATCTCCTGCCGATGCCTCAGGATTTCCGCACCTAGCCTTCCTTTGACATGCAGGATAGTCCCTAAACCCTAAACCCTAGAACCTTAGAACCCGGGGCCTTCCTTTGACATGCAGGATAGTGCGGTCTTCGCGTTTCGGATAGATAATTTTATTGCTTTGGGTGCAGAGTCCACGGGGGCCCTCCCAAACCCTCAACCCTAAACCCGTAAACCCTTAACTCCCAATCCCTAAACGCCCAAACCCTCAAAGGAATGCTGAAAGGAGCCCCTGAACCCACAGGGGCCCTTTAAAGGGTACCAAAAGGTTTCTATAGTATACGGTCCCTTAAAAGGAACGCTTGAAGGAAGCCATGGACCTACCAGTGCCCGAAGCCTCAGGTGCCCTTGGATGCTGCTCCCGGCCTCTTCGCTTCGCCACCCATGGTCCTCAAGCTGAGCCACCCGTCGCAAGACCGAACCCCACCCCCCTTGTGCAATTGTATGTCTATAATGTATATGTATATGTGTAGGTATATGTATATGTATTCTTTGCTTTTATGATTGTGTTCTATATATGCATGCATGTATGAGTATGTATGGTGTATGTACGTCATTGTGTGTATATATATAGATAGATATATACATACACACACACACATGTAATTTCAGTGTATGCCTGCACCTGAAAAGAGAGTTCAAGTCAAACGTCACTCGTGCGGCTTGCGACTGTAGAGTTAAAGATGCTATGTCGAATGTGCTCCTCCTCCTCCTCCTCCTACCACTCCTCCTACTCAAACTACCACTACTACTACTCCTCCTCCTACTATTTACTAGTGCTGCTTCGATCACTACAAGTACTTCCAACTCTGGTGCTTTCTTGTTTCGCAGTCTCCGAGGCGAAGTCATGACTGGCATGGAGGAGCGCAGTCCCACCACTACGGCATCTGAGAGGCGGAGTTTCAGGGCCTAGGGTTTAGGGTTCAGGGCTTTACGGTTTAGGGGTTAGAGTTTGAGTCTTGATCTTGGGGAAACTTCAAGGGTAGGGCGGGAAAAAACACCTTGAGGTTTAAGGGTTTGGAGAGCTTTGGGGTGAAAAGACCGTCAGGGTTTACCCAAAGGGTCCAAGGTACTGTTATGGGGAATACCCTCCCAAATCATAATAGTAATTCCTAATATAGAAACCCTACATTCTACTATATAGGTGCTTTGGACCCTTTGCTTTATGCAAAGCCCGTCCACTGCACTCACGCCGACGTGCGAGCATGCTTTCCAAGGGAGCAGTAGAATTGCTCCCTGGTTTTGTTTTTAGGGCTTCGGTTGTGGGCTCCCAAACGATCTTCTCGCAGAGTGGAGGCGAAGCGATCACAGCCGGGCAGAGCCGGCAGAGGCAACGCTGTGCGCATCAGAGTACCTATAGGCTCTTACCCTACCCCTTTCTTAAGGTACCTACTTGTCTATATAGGAGATCCTAACCATAAAACTAGGTAACCTACAAAAGTGGTAGGGTATGACCCTCTACTTGGAGGGGCAGGGGACTTAGTAAGTCGTTTATAAGTAGGGTTATAATAAGTAGAGTTATATAAGTACCCTAAATGGAGTTAACCCAATTATAACCCTACTTATAAACGACTTACTAAGTCCTCTGCCCCTCCAAGTAAATAATTTAATAGCAAGGCTCGCGATTTGCACACTGTGGGTGTCTGGAGATTTCCAACTACTGCCACGGACATTGGTTTAGGGTGTCAATGTATGGATACTTGGAGGATCAGGGGACTTAGTAAGTAAGGTTATAAGTACCCTAATTGGGGTTCTAAATAATTATAAGTATAGTTACCTTAGTTTTTTCCCTCGTTACTAAGTCCCCTGCCACTCCAAGTAGGAGGCATGACGGCTCCAACGGCGGCAGCCCGGGGTTAGTCTTTTCGATGTGAGCCTTCGCGGAGTGACTTTGCAAGTGCCGGTTAGATCTGGTGGCTTCATGTTGCCGGGCGTGCAATGCATGGTGTTCTAATTAAAGGGGCTCCTTTAAGCATTACATAATTATTATGGCAATAATAATAGCGATAACAATATACGGGTTCCTGCTGTTAGGGTTTAGGGTTTGATGATGTTGACATGTCGCTGCAGCATGCCAGTAGCAGTTCATGACCTGCGCTAGGAGAATGCCGGAGCCTGCCAAGCCTCATAGCAGGGTCGAGGGTTTAGAGAATCCAAAGCCAGGAGAATGCCGGTGCGATGCTGTCGGGAGCTCGTTCCTCTTGCAAGGCTCTACAGGTCGATTAGGGATACAGGGGTTTGGCAAGTGCCTGAAACCCCGGCCCATTCTTACTTTCTGAGTTTGTGAAGACAATGTTGAACCACCCTCAGCAAGCGGCGGTAAGCACAAGTTCTATCCATCGGGTGTCAGATATGAGCTAGCAGAGGATGACTGTTCGGTCTGGAACGTCGGGATCCCTTCAATCTACCTCCTTCGCAAAAGATGTCTCAAAAAAAGGGATTCCCCAAGCAGGACTCCAGGTTTAAGCAATCTAAAGCAACCTTTGCCTCCTTTGTCCTAGACCAACACGTCCCAAACTCTTTTCGGAAAAACAAAACAAAACATTTCAACAAAACCCTAAACCCCCGTACCTGCAGTCGGAAAAGGGCCCATAATAAGAAGAAGCTGAACCCCCAAAACAACAACAACAACACAAAAAATAAAGCGAAACCCAGGCTGCAGCTGCTGAAGAGCGGCAGCGCTCCGGAGGAGGTCTTTCTTTTACAGGGAAACTTCAGAATACCCTGAAAGGGAAAGCCTACGGTACGGTTGATGATAAAAACCCTGCATTACCCATAATAGGGTCCTTAAGGTAATGCAGGATTTATATCATCAACAGTAGTACCCTTAAGATGTGGAGGTGTGCTGGCGTTTTTTGGTTTGAAGATCTTAAGCGGTCGAGTACCCTCGACCCTGGATGTATGCGTGTACATTTCACAGAAACATATATACATACATACAGATATACATGCGGATGTATGTCTGTATGTATGTACGTACGTAGGTAGGTATGTATGTATGTGTCTCTATCTATCTACCGGTCTATCTATCTATCTATCTATCTATCTCTATCTATCTATCTAACGATCTACCTATCTATGCTTTTAAATTTTAAATTACCTGTCTATCTGTCACCCCTCTATCTGCCTGTCTCTATCTCTATCTCTATCTCACTATCTATCTACTTATCCATCTATCCATCTGTCTATCTAGCATTATCTATCTGTCTATCTACCTATCTACATACATGTACGTATACGCATATGTGTATCCTGACTACTCCCATGGCAGCGCGAAGCCTGGTTGGTTAAGCTCTGGACCGGACCCTCATGAAGCCTAGTCTGCGGTTTAGGCTTTAGTGTCTTTTTGCGTTTTCTTTTGTCATTGTCAGTTTCACGCCTCAGGAAGCACAAGGCCTTGTTGGCTGAATGTGCTTTGTTGATCGTAAACTCTAAACCTTAAACCCTAAACCCTAAACTCCAAACGTTAAACCCTAAACCCTAAACCTCTGCTCAACCAGAACTCGGGACTTCTGTGTTTGGATAAGCCCTGGAAAAACAGAAGCTCAAAACCCTAAAGCCCTGTAAACCCTGGAAAGCCTACTTGGAGGGGCAGGGGACTTGGTAAGTAGCTTATAAGTAGAGTTATAAGTACACTAAATGGAGTTACCCCAATTATAACCCTACTTATAAACGACTTACTAAGTCCCCTGCCCCTCCAAGTAGACCCTGGAAAGCCTAAGCCGATTACGAGGAGCCCATCGAGGAGGAGCCCTGGCAGGAGGAAGCCTGGCAAGAGGAACCTTGGGATGCAAGGCCCTGAGTTGGCCCTTCACAGGGCCCCGGGGGTTCACGGCTTCGGGGTTTTTGGGGATTCAGGGTTTAAAGTTTAGAGCTTTGGGGCTTCGGGCTCATGCCCGGGCTTGTGGGTGCAGGGATGGGGATTTAGGGTTTAGGGGTCCAGAAGCTTCTTATAGAACTCTTGAAGATTCTCTTCACGGACCCCTATGAAGCCCTAAGCCTTAAACTCCAAACCTTACAATCTCTAAGCCCGAAATCTGTAAAGGTCTAAATGGATCCCTGAATGAAACCCTTATAGATCCCTCAAAGGACGCTTATATTGAACCGAAACTCACCATATTGAAGTATTAATTACGGTGACACCTTTTAGGGATAAAAAAAGGAGCTCTTTCCCTTAAAACTTAAAGAACCCCGGTAATAGACCCCCTTAAAGAACTTTTATAGATCCTTAAAGTGGGCCCCTAAATGGATGCCTCAAAGGATCCCTTACAGGTCCAGGAGTCCTTAGGCGATCTCTTAAAGGAACCCTCACATAGAACCCTTAAAGCACCCGAATAGACCCCTTAAAAGAGCCCCATCAGAGCCTTCCCAGAGACTCCAATAGCCCTTAATTAAGGAATATACCTTGAATCATAGTAGGATCCCTAATATGATTTAGGGTATATTCCTTTTTAGAACCCTTATAGATCCCTTTAAGGATCCCTAATATGATTTAGGGTATATGCCTTAATCAAGGGATATTGGAGTCTCTGCTTGGAGGGGCAGGGGACTTAGTAAGTAGGTTATAAGCAGAGTTATAAGTACCCTAAATGGAGTTACCCCAATCATAACCCTACTTATGAACGACTTACTAAGTCCCCTGCCCCTCCAAGTAGACCCTAAACCCTAAACCCCATAGATCCCTTTAAGGAACCCTATAGATCCCTTTAAGGAACCCTATAGATCCCTTTAAAGAGCCCTTTAAGAACCCTTACTTCAGGGTTCCTTTCGGAGGTTCTGAGCCGAAATCCGCCGTTGCGTAGAGCCCAGGACTGGGAGGCCTCAGCCTGGGAGGCAGAGCCGAAGCAGCGGAGGCTCCTTTAAGGGCTCTTTAAAGGGATCTTCAAGGGTTCTATAAAGGGTTCCTTTAAGGGTTCCTTTAAGGGCTCTTTAAAGGGATCTTCAAGGGTTCTATAAAGGGTTCCTTTAAGGGTT
>BGNK01008281.1:566-12267 GCA_003297005.1 Symbiodinium sp. clade A Y106 | reverse complement strand
GGGGGGGGGTCACCCCCCCCCGACCTGAAATTTTTGAGAACTCTCACCATATAGGCTCTCTGCTTTTGCAATAGTAAATAGTGATAACAATAGTTCTATAAGCACCAGGAACCTCGAAACGGGATCGCAACACCTTGAAGTGCATGCCACGGCAGAGCAGAGCCCAGGCAGTTTTTTTGTCTAGCAAAGGCCCGGGCATTTTTTGATGAGTCTGTGCCAGGCAGAAGACCTGGACACTGTTTGAAGTAATGCGAGGGCAGTGCCTATTGCCTGAGAGGAAGCGCCGGCGAGGCCATCTCTTGACTTGTGAGAGCGTATGCCGACGAAGCTAGGCTTCCATGCTTAGGCCTTGCGGCTTCGAGTCTGTCCTGGATGCACTGCGGTTGAAGGGTGTGTCATCTCTAACCTCCTGTGATTGTCCTCATCCCCATCCTGTTTGTTGGTCTTGTGAGTGGGTGGTGGCTTTGATGGAAGGCAGGGCCTGGTTTGGGACCCTAAGTCAGCTTTCATGGATCTTCCAGCGAACACGGCCAGGTGTTATCCATTGGATGGGCTGAAAAACATCCCGTCTCGACAGGACACGTGGCTTTTGCAATCGGCTGTCATTGTCATGTCGCCCTGATGATTTCAAGTTCTAAGAAAGAGGTTCACCTTCAAGAAGTCTCAGTTACATGCAGTGCCATGATTGCGATGGCCCTGCAGGACATCCCTCACCAGGATTCTTATTGCGTGCAGGGCTTGGATCGGACATCGAAGGAAGCAGTACCTTGAAGATCTGACTGAGTTTAGCGGGGTTAGTCAGTTGCATGCCGCTGCAAGGTCAGATGTTGTCTTTGGCGTCCGCGAAACGTGAGGCCCTCAGCTGAAGAGAAGGCAAAGCCGCTCCCCAGAAACTTCGCCGACCTCGGAGAATCCTAATATAGTACCCTGAATAGTAGGATCCTTATTATAAGGACTCCAAAATAAAGTAGCCCTAATTGTCGGAAAACCCCCATTGGAGACTCTTGGCTTCGGGTCGGCGGTGTGTTGCGGGTTGTCGTAGGGAAGTAGTAGTGGCGCAGCGCCTACCGTAATGATAAGCTAGCTGCCAACATCTCTCCATGAGCGGGAATTGGTGAACACAAGACACGTTGATACTTCTGCAGCATTGCAGTGGTTCACGGCTGGATAAACGAATCCCACAGCCAGGCTGGAAAAGTCCACCACTGCAACGTCTGCCAGCGCTGTGCATCCACCTTAGTGGATCGGCGGGTCTTGCAGGGTCTGATGATCGTTTGTGTTCTTATTCTGACCTCCAGCAGACCCGGGATGTTGCATCCAAGGTTACCGGATTTGACCATCACTGCGGCGTGTTTGGGCGATGCAGGGGCCCCGAGATTCTGCTTTGGACTGAGGGCTAGACTGCTAGGGGGGAACCAGAGTTGCGGCCTTCCTGCTGCGAACAGGTCTGACGCTCCGTACCTGAGAGTGAGAGAGAGAGAGAGAGCGAGAGAGAGGGCTTGATGCTTCCCCCAATCTGGCCTTACGTTGGCCTGATGACAGCTTGGTGTCTGTCGAGGTATTGTCCGTGGAAACATGCCCTGCTTCCTGGCAAACATCGGCCGGCTCCTTACTGATGGTTGTTTCAGGATGAGAAGGCATGCAGAACCTCCATGTTCTGGCTTTACCCTTGACCCTAAAACCTCAACCCAAAGCCTTAAACCGTACACTGTCGACGCAATTCCAGGCATGATGTTTGCGGGTATGGTCACAGCCATGATGGCGCTGATGTCTTCCGGCGCCAGCGACCGAGTGCTTTGCATGATGACGAGCATGCTGAGTATCATCAGCGTTGTCGTCGTCGCCACCGTTATCGTTCGCGAGGCGGTGATTCAGGAATCTGGTCCTCAATCGGGACTTTGACCTTCAGAAAGGTCCAGGACACGGCATACTATACTATAGACCATAGAGCCTCCAGAAGGCTTTCTGTCGTTCCTTTTGCTCAAAATCTCCGGCAGACTCTAGGCGGTCTAGCAGCAGTTGCACGCACCAACATGCACCAGTTACGTAGCAATCGCGGTTTGAAGGCATCAGGTTCCATGTTCACGATGACATTGGCAACATGGTAGCAATGCAATCGTGCCGCAGTGGTACGGCAAGTGAGGCATAAACTGTTGCAGCGTGGTGGCAACCTTAGCTATGCCAGAACTTCAAACGAAGCAGTCTAGGCCGAGTCATCACGAAGTATTGCATGCGGAAATTAGATAGTAGCAGTCCCAAGAACGAAGAGTATGTGAGTATCGCTGGTCACGCAACTCCATGGCAGGACGACCTCTCTATGCCATGAGTCAGCGTAGGGAGCAGTCCTTTAGGATGACTGCCATAGTCCACTGCGAGCTGCAAAGCAGCTGCAGTTGCACGGCAAGCGCGATTGCTGGCAGTAAAGGAGTGTCCAGCAACTGCGTCGCCAGAACATGCGTAGAGACAGCGGAGAAGGTATCCGCTCAACCAACGTTTTCATGCCGTGCCTGTGCTCCGTTCGTGTGCGCGGGTCTACGTAGGAGCACTGCAGATCGTAAGGAACGAGTGTCGCAAGCGCAGGACTTGGCACGGCCCCACGGTTCCGTGTGAATCGAGGTTCCCTGAGACCCTAAACTCCTGAAGCTATATCGGGATGTATCAGCCACCCAATACGTCCAAGTCATCCCCTGCTTTGGGAGGACGGGCGGAACCCCAAAACTAACCCCAACTCCCTAGCTCTACAGAACGCAACTACGAAGCTGCAGCCCCCTAGCTCTACAGAACGCAACTAGAAGCTGTAGCAAGAAGTTGGAGATACCAACGTTATCCGATCACACAGGTGCTTCGGTCAGTTGCTTGAGGTGATCCGCTGCTGGTCTGCTTGAGTACCAGGCAGCTGGGGCGCACTGAGGCCATCTGCGTGAGAAAAATCAGTGTGCCCTACGAACCACTGCCTGCAGAGCCTGAGAAGCCCAACACATGAAACCTGAACCCGTAGCGGCGCCGCCATCTGCTTTGGCGGTGGCTAGTGACTCCTAGTTTTCAGCGACGATTCAGGTCTACCACGCTTGCGAAGGGTTGGAGGACATTGTGCAGCGAGGCAGCAGAGGCTTTCGGCGATTGGTCAGGACTCGGCCTGGCATGTGGAGGCAACTGAGCAGCGAAAGCAAGCAGGGTACACAAACGTCCGCAAGAGCTGGGTTTCCATCGTGTCGACAGCAGCATAACAAGTTTAATTGTGATACTAACCGTCTTAATTATGATGGTAGTATAAGATAGTGGTGATTGGTCTGAGCAACAAGGGTAACAGGGGCGCGGAGCTGCTACAAGTCTGCTAGGCGTCTGACGAAAAAGCGTAACACAGCAGGCCTTGCGGCTGATTTCGGCTCTGGCAACAGGGCACTGTGGGTAAAAGCCAAGAGTGTTCCCGTGATGAGGGAAGGTGCGAGGGCGACGCGAGCTGCCAGGCGGGAGCCGGTTCTTCTGCGGACTGAATATATTCCAAGGAAATCGCTAAGGTTTACAATGCTGTGATGTGATATACTCTATCCTACTCTGATATACTATAACATATTTCGAAATTCCATCAAGCAAATGCAACAGCAAAACCTGCATGGGAATTGCAGCTTCGAGACTTGGGTTGAGCTCGCACACCCTGACATCGTGGGTTTTGGGCTTAGGGTATCTTAGGGTTTGGGGCGTAGGATTTAGGGCTGGTTTAGAGCTTGGGGTTGAGGGTTTAAGGCTTAGGGTGTTCGCCGGCACAAAATCCAAACCCATGCTGAAAAGGGCTTCGGGTTTCGGCGCTCACACTCGGACAATCCAGGCGAGGCATGTTGAGTGAGACGGTCTACCGAGGATGATCGGCTTCGGGTTTAGGGTTGAGAAAGGTTCGGGAAGTGCCATGTCTTTGTCGTTGTCTCGGCGGTTCTCGTGCCACAAGTGTCTTGAAGCCGTACTTGTTCAGATCAGGGGATCTTGGGGCCCCTCCGCCGATACTGTATGTCCTCGTAGAATTTCTCAGAATTGCCTTGGCTGTTCCACGTCGCGCCGCAGCTTACAGCCTCATGTGGTCTGCTGATTCAGGGTCCTAAACTCAAGGCCAAACGCCCTAGCGGTGCATTCTTTCCCACTTGCAGGGTTTCATGCATTCATGTGAGCCTTTTCGCTGTCAGCGGTACACTCGAAATCTTGACGGCTCCCGAAAGCGTAGGCCCCAAAATTGTTAACTAAAGCCATCCACAGTTGCTGTCAGTTGCGATGGTCGGTTGAGTTGACTCGCAGATGGCGATGTCCGCAGGCGTGAATGATGGAGGAAGACAAAGACTTAGCAGCGAGCTCTGGTAAGAGGACTTCAATCCCGAAAGTCGATGTGGCAGACCAGGTGGCACATCAAGGTGAGGATGCTGTTAGAGAAGCTGGAAAAGAAGTGCTGCGTGTGGGAGCACCTGACCCTGTGGCACACGGATTGCAGCGCTTGTCCTTGCAGCATCCACCTTCAATTCAGGGTCAGCCTGTCAAGAGGCTGTCTTTGCCATCTCATGCAACAAGGCCTCGGCCCCAACAGTTGGATTCGATAACTGCCGAACAGCCACCGGCGCAGAGCGCGGAATCTGAACAGCCACCGGCAAAGAGTGCGGAACCTGAGCCGCCACCTCCTGCGCAGAGTGCGGAATCCACACTCGTGGCACGTTTGGTTGGGCGTGGCTTGGCCAACGAGGCCTCATCGTCTCTGCAGGGAGAGAGTGGGCAGAGGACCCAAGTGGAGCAAGGCAAGGAGTTGGGTTCACGGCGCAGCTCCTTGGAAGGCCCTTCTTCACCACCGACGCAGTTGCTACAATCCCCACGGCAGCCTGCGAACACAGAGGGCCAAGAGGACAAAAGCCTCGAAACTCCCCAGCCGAAAGCTGATGCCTCCACGGCACCGCTCCCACAGAGCCAGCACCAGCAAGATCCTCGCATCGAAGAGTCCAAAGTAGCCGGTGCTCAAGCGGACCCTGAAATGCTCCGGGCTGCTCTGGTGCTGCAGCGCTTCGTGCGACTGAAGAACTATCGCTGGTTCCTCCTGGGTCGCCATGGACCCTCGCCGGTGCAGCTGCCACCTCATCCAGGTGACAAGCGGCAGATACCGGTCGGTGCTCAGCCGGGTCGAGACCCTGCCACGGCCTGGCATCAGAGCCTACAGCTGGCGCAGGAAGGCAGGGGCGAAGCGGCTGGCAGTTCGGAAGAGGCCATAGTCCCGGAGGAGGACTTGACCAAGAAGCGGGCGACCACGGCACTGGGCTACGTGAGCGAGGTCGGCCGCTTTGCAGCAGCGGCTCGCGCTGCAGCAGTGCTGGTCATCCACGAGGTGATGTTGCATCCATACGGTATGGACACGGAGAAGCACCGGAGGCATCACTTACCAGAGGAAGAAGAGCAAACCGTGCCACGGCTGATCTCAAAAGATGATGTGCTCTGGCCTCTCTTGCGTCCGCGCTTCGACGGCGACCGTGTCTTTGTGCATGACTCTATGGTCCTCACCGTTGTCGGGGGATCCACCCATGAGCGATCTCAAGAGTTTGCATGGCGTTTGTATCAGCACGACCTGAAAGGACTCCAGGCGCTTGCAGACGCCATGGCTACCAGTGGCTGCGAGTCCCCCTTTTCATTGCCTGTGGCCGTGCTCGTGGACTACTTGGGCTTTCGAGTCGTCTGCAGGCCGAAGGTCGTTGCGCTGGGCGATCCTCCCGCTGAACTTGTCCTGGGGCCCCTTGCGGAGGCAGAGGTGGCCTATGGAGCACCTGGGGACCTGCCAGAGCTTTGGCGGGAGGCCAGCAACGCCGCAGCTGCTGCCCAGAAGGAGGAGGTCAGCAATCCGACGGCTTATCCTGGCGATTCTGCGGAGAGCATATGGCGGCAGCAGCTGCAGCTCCGCAGCCAGAGCCAGTTTGCCAGTCTTGTTCTGCACGAATGGGACCGTCGGCATCCAGAACTTCGGAGTGATCTGGGCCAAATTGCAGGGATGCTCGGCCTGCAGGGCTATCCGGTGTGCTTGATGAGCGATCTGCCGAAGTCCTTAGCAAGCACAGCCTTGCTGAGACTGCGCAGCAAGCACGTCTCAGACGAAGCCCAGGAGGCGGAGGAGCTTCATTTCCGGAGCCCAGCAGAGCTGATGCCTCCGGAGATCCTGCCAGACACGGACCCAAGCATCTCCCGCATCGTGGATCCCGTGAAGCGACTTCGCCGTGAGGCGCTCTGGTCTTTGGGTGTTCCCCCGATTCCGCCCACGCATGCAGTCACGGCCGCCGCGAATTCTGGGCAACCTGGTGGGAGTCAAGCCCTGAAGGAGCTGACTTCCCGGGCTGAGTTGGAGCTGCCGCAACAGCTCTTGGAGAGGATCAGTTCCGAGGGACCGCCCTTGGACAGCCAAGGCTGGACCGATATCTTGCACGCATCCGGCGTGAATATTCGCCACATGTCTCGAGTGGCTGCGCTGGCCAGTACCTCCTCGGCGGCGGCTTTGCATCGCGAGGCTTTGGCCAGGAGTGCGAAGTGGGTGCTTCGCAGGCGGCTCTGGGAGAAGAAGCCCTGGGCGCCGGTGGCACCACAGCGCTCCCAGGAGGTGCACGTCGGCCCGGAGCGTGTGGCCACGATGGAAGCGGTAAAGCTCTTCAACCAAGCCTTGGGCTCGGGCGCGGAGACCGTGGAGTTTTGGGACCGAGAGCTGGTACCAGAAACTACACGCCGCTTCGGATTTGACAGTGCGTCCCTGTCGAGACACAGAGTAAAGCTCCACGCGCTATTCCGAGCAATGGAGCATCACTGCCGGGTGAAGTTTGCGTCCTCTGCACACCGCGCTCACCTGAATTCGCCTGGATACCCGGAGCCGTTCAACGAGGCAGATCTCGTCTCGTTCGAGTCGGAAGCTTTGCAACCTCACTTTCCGCACTTCGCTGCAGTCAAGGATGTTTGGCAGCAGCGCCTGCAGCAGTATCATGCAGTGGATGAGGAAACTCGCCGCCTCCGCGATCACCTGATAAAGGAGCCCTCTTTCTGTGGCTTTTTGCCCGACGTCCGCATCATCTGCGCTCGAGGGGAGGAGTGGTCTGCAGCTGTGTCGGCACCCACACGCCATACGCGCGATGGTCGATGGGATCGCGTCTTTCAGGTGCTAAAGCTGCAGCTCACATTCTCCCGAGCGCTGGGCGAAGCCCCGGCTGCCACAGGCGCCATTCTTCAGGGCATCGCAGTGGCGCTGCTTGAGATGGCGAAGAAGGCTTCTAAGCCCATGGAAGATCCCGACAGCGTGGATGAGATGGCAGCTGAGGTGAGGTTGAATAATATGGTTGTCGGGGTTCTTGTAGTCCAGTCTGAGATGCCCCTTGTGTCGTTCTGATCGTCAGACGGTGGCAGTAAAATAAACTGATAAGGTCCGATATGGTTTAGAATGTTACCATGATATATCAGTATAATAACTAGTACTGCTTTTGCGGTCACTCCTGCATTACTACTATACGAGGACGACGACGACGACTACTTGCTATTACTGCTCATGCTCCTGCTCCTGCTCCTGCTGCTGGTCCTGTCCTATTCCTACTGCAACTGCTACGGCTACTGCTACTGCGACTGCCCTGCTCCATTATCACAGACACTTGTATATCAACAATTTCTGTTGCTGCTGCTAGCACTACCAGTACGAGTACTAGTTCTGGCTCTAATACTGGTACCAGTAGTCGTAGTCGTCGTCGTAGCACTAGTAGCATAACTGCTGCTGTACTACTTACTGCCCCCGCTTCACCAAAACCCAAGCCGCTTAGCCTGTTCCACATACTTGCTAATTGTGGGTTAAGGGTCCATAGCATGTCTTGTACACAACCCAAGGTGATGATGAAGACCGGGCCGACCGTCGACAAAACACGCTTGAAGCAAGCCTTGTGGGCTGCAGACTCCGCGACGCAAATGCTGCCTAGTTTGCTCTCCGCGTGGTGGGCGCAGCTCGCTGCTTTCGAAGCTGAGTGGCTTTTGGACAAACACGTTGAAGCGCATGCCCGCTTGCAGAGGCTCCAGATGGAATGGGAGAGGCTTTCACCGGATCAACCCGTGTTAATGCTCCGCTTAGAAGGAACGGCTGCGAGGCTCTATGCTCAGCAGGGAAACTGGTCCGCGGCTGCGCTGCACACGGAGAAGTGCTGTAATCTTGCCAAGCGTGCCTTTGGTCGGGCGCACCCTGCCTCCGTTGCTCTGAGAGCACGGCTCGGGGATGCCTGGTCGCGCCGGGAGGATTGGGACAAAGCCACCGCAGCGTTCCAGGAGGCCTATTCCGTTGCTCAGGTTGCCAGTGACCAAAGGACGACTGGCCGGTTGGCCTTCGAACTTGCACAGGTCCTGTACTGGAAAGGGGATCTTTCGGGAGCCAAAGGCTTCGCGGAAGATGCCGTGAAGCTTTTGATACCGATTGAGGTGGCTTCCAGTCGCAGTGGCGACGGTCCTCAACTCAGCACCACATCCTTCGAAGCTTTGATGCTTCTGTCCCAGGTCTACGAAAACCTTTGTCGGCGCCTCCTGGAGCTCCATGACAAGGAGCAGGCGGAGATCGATCCGCCCATGCTCCAGGGGCTCATCCTTAAGGCTGTGAAATGCTTCGAGACGGTGCTGAAGAACTTGCCCCTGGCACAGCAGACGCCACGCCGTCCCGGCGTGCTCTCCCGAGCAGCCGAGATTGCGGAGTCCATTCTGGGGCTGAAAGTTATGGGCATGGGCGATGGCGAGTACACGGTGCTCGTCGATGCTGTTGAAGAGCTCCTGCTCCATGCTTCTGCGTCCACGGAAACCGCTCCTGCTTTGCAGCGTGCGATCGCGCAGACGCGGGGCGTGCGCCAGCTGCAACCTCGTGCCGAGACGAGGGCGGTAGCCGAGGCGGCGCTGCGACCGGTGTCTAGCGACAGCTCGCGAGAGCGTCCTGCGAGGCTTGCGGCGCTCTTCGAATCCATCGCGCGTGAGGCCTTGATGAGCGATGTCCCGCCCTCCATCTGGTTCGATCAGACTGTCCGCCTTGTGGCCGAGGGCTTCTCCGGGGCACCGGAGCCCGGAAATGTGACATACCAGGCAACTGTTCAACTTCTGGAGCTTTGCCGTTACTTCGGTGATGCCGCACGAATCATCATGTGTGCCACGACCATCAGCACATGACATGACAGGCCATCCGTTGTGCTTGCCTGACAAAAAGACCTCTCCTGCGTGGGGCCTTCATACTCAGTACTGGGTGTCCCCTTATAGTGTCCCAGGGTACGGATCGTATGAAATTAATACCGCTGAAATACCCCCAATTCCCTAGCCGCTAGCCCTGTTGTCATTGGTACGGCCTCCCTGTTGGTTGTGGAGCCTTGGGGGAGTCAGCTCCTGTCGTTCCATTCTTGTCTGTAGAGCCGTAGATCCGAAACCCAAGCTCTTCTCTCAGCTCTCCCTGCCAAGCACGGGCCCTGCAAACCCGATGCAAAGCAGGGATCCCGGCTTCGAAGAAGCATCGTTGGTGACGTTGCCAGGCGGAGATGAGCAAATATGACTATATCCTCACACTGCGAGACTCTGCGGCGGCGGCCCATAAGGTCCGGGTGCAGCGGGGGAGAGTGGAAGAATCTGAAGGCTCTCAGATTTCACGGGGGGAAGGTCTAGGTAGGGGTTTCCGGGATTTGGCGACGCAGGGGTACCACGGGAAGGTTTCCATGGCCAGCGAAACATCCGCGAATGGACTCCACGGCCAGGCAGAAGTCAAGCAGTTCGGAGAGACCAATGTGCTCGGCTTGGATATGGGACGTCAGTTCAGCCACACCCGTTGCGTTGCGAGATTACGTTTGGTGCTTGAGGTTTACAGAAAGCCCCTGCTGGAGTAGAGTCGGTGATCGTTTTGCAAGGTGCAGCCATGCAGTTGGAAGCTAACCTGCTAACCTACAGCTTATACTTATACCCGCCGCAAACCCCCAAACCCCTAAAATCTAAAGCCCCTACACTACAAACTGGCCGTAAACCCTGGAACTCGCCGGGATTGTCCGAGTGCGAGCGCCGAAACCCTACACCTATAAAGACCTGTACGTAGGACCTTTATGCTCTATTTGGCATTCGGCTTGGTTGTTATAATTCTTTGCCACAGAGATCGGTATTCGGATATCTAGCCTTTCAAGTTTTAAAGATTTTCAATTTTTTGANCTCTATTTGGCATTCGGCTTGGTTGTTATAATTCTTTGCCACAGAGATCGGTATTCGGATATCTAGCCTTTCAAGTTTTAAAGATTTTCAATTTTTTGATGGCTTCCAAAATCTTTAAATTTAATTAGCCGGCCAATTTTTTTAAAGGATTTTTAAAATTTTAATGGCCTTAAAATCTTTAAAATCATTAAAACTTAAATGGGCCAAGGTTTGGGCTTTGGAAAAGTTGGCAAACCATTAAAATTTTACAAATCTTTAAAATCTTTAAAATTTAGTTGGCGGACCAATTAATTTTTAAGGATTTTTAAAATTTTAATGGCCTTAAAATCTTTAAAATCCTTAAAATTTAAATGGGCCAAGGTTTGGGCTTTGGAAAAGTTAGCAAACCATTAAATTTTTAAANGGATTTTTAAAATTTTAATGGCCTTAAAATCTTTAAAATCCTTAAAATTTAAATGGGCCAAGGTTTGGGCTTTGGAAAAGTTAGCAAACCATTAAATTTTTAAAAATCTTTAAAATCTTTAAAATTTAGTTGGCGGGCCAATTAATTTTTAAGGATTTTTAAAATTTCAATGGCTTTAAAATTTTTAAAATTTAATTAGCAGGCCAATTAATTTTTAAGGGTTTTTAAACTTTTAATGGAAGGTTTGGGCTTTGGAAAAGTTAGCAAACCATTAAATTTTTAAAAATCTTTAAAATTTAATTGGCCGGCCAATTAATTTTTAAGGATTTCTAAAATTTTAATGGCCTTAAAATCTTTAAACTTTAATTGGCCCAAACCTTGGCCCATTTAAATTTTAAGGATTTTAAAGAATTTAAGGCCANGGCCGGCCAATTAATTTTTAAGGATTTCTAAAATTTTAATGGCCTTAAAATCTTTAAACTTTAATTGGCCCAAACCTTGGCCCATTTAAATTTTAAGGATTTTAAAGAATTTAAGGCCAATAAAGATTTTAAAGATTTTTAAAAATTTAATGGTTTGCTAACTTTTCCGAAGCCCAAACCTTGGCCCATTTAAATTTTAAGGATTTTAAAGATTTTAAAGCCATTAAAATTTTAAAAACCCTCAAAAATTAATTGGCCGGCTAATTAAATTTTCAAGATTTTAAGGCCATTAAAATTTTAAAAATCCTATTTGTCGGCCAATTAATTTTTAAAGATTTTAAAAATTTAATGGTTTGCTTACTTTTCCGAAGCCCAAACCTTGGCCCATTTAAATTTTGAGGATTTTAAAGATTTTAAGGCCATTAAAATTTTAAAAACCCTTGGCCGGCTAACAAAATTTTCAAGATTTTAAGGCCATTAAAATTTTAAAAATCCTTAAAAATTCATTTGTCGGCCAATTAATTTTTAAAGATTTTTAAAAATTTAATGGTTTGTTAACTTTTCCAAAGCATAAACCTTGGCCCATTTAAATTTTAATGATTTTAAAGATTTTAAGGCCATTAAAATTTTTGAAATCCTTAAAAATTAATTGGCCGGCTAATTAATTGCAAGAAGGTTCAAAAAGAGCATG
>BGNK01008279.1:1306-11872 GCA_003297005.1 Symbiodinium sp. clade A Y106 | reverse complement strand
TCGAGGGCTCTCCTCCCTGCAGCCTCTTGAGTCAGAGGGCACAGCGTCCCTCTGCTAGTCTTGCTGCGCTTAGAAGGACTTGGGCAGCTCTAGAACGACGCTTTCAGTCGTGTAGTTTGTGCAGCAGAAGCCTGCTTGGCAGTACGCTGCGGGGCCTTGCGGCCGACGCTAGGCGACCTCTCAGTTTCACTGGTGGACTCGCCGCGTGTGTNGTAGTTTGTGCAGCAGAAGCCTGCTTGGCAGTACGCTGCGGGGCCTTGCGGCCGACGCTAGGCGACCTCTCAGTTTCACTGGTGGACTCGCCGCGTGTGTGTGGAAACAACAGCGAGAAGGCTTGTCGGCTCAAAATGTTTTGTGTTTTGCGGTGGTGTGTTTCAACTGCCTCGGGGCCCTAACAGGTTCGTCCTTCAACGTCCCCCAGGGTACGACGTGCTGTAGCTGCATTCATGGACAAGCGTGCTCCTGGCACGCCCGTGGCGGCACTGCTAGCGCGCCCAACCGGACCTGCGCAGCTCCCCTCGGAAGATGCTGAGGACGGAAGGATGCAGAATACTCCTGGCTTGATGGAGCTTGTTCTTGAGCACAGCCCGATGCGGACGCCTCGAACTCCCTCAGCTGCAGGCTCTTCTTGCGTGTCAGAACTGTGGTCGTCACCGGACAGTGACATTCTGGCCAGCAGCAGTAGCGGCAGAGATCCAGGAAAGGCCAATGCCGATGCATCTGCCTCGCAGCACAGCCAGGCACTGATAGGAGGGCCGTCGCTCCAAGCACAGGAACCTAAANGCCAGCAGCAGTAGCGGCAGAGATCCAGGAAAGGCCAATGCCGATGCATCTGCCTCGCAGCACAGCCAGGCACTGATAGGAGGGCCGTCGCTCCAAGCACAGGAACCTAAACGAAGGCGAAGCACAGCAGCCTGTAAGATGCTCTGTCGGGCACATTGGCGCTGCATTGGCTGCTTTCAGACCAGAGCTTTCTGTCGGGGTCTCACCTTCCTTCTTCTTGGTGTTTTGGTTCTCCATGCACTCTGCCAAGCAGGCACCTGTCCAGCCTTCCAGAAACAGGGCTTACAAGGCCAGTGCAAGCCTGAATGTCACTGGCACCCGACTATATAGTAGCAAGAGCAATTGCCTGGTAGGTGTGGACCAACACAGGCATGCTCTCCCCGTCTCTCTGCAGCGCAACAGTCTGCAGATGATGGCTCAATCTGCGTCTGACTATCCTCAGGTTGCTTCGGTGCAGACCCTGATCACGGAGGCTGCTTCCTATGGGCCCGCAGGGCCCCCATACTCTTCTGAGACCCAGATGCTGGAAACCAGGTGCGTCAACTTGTCTCAAGGCACTATACTGATGAAGGCTGCCTCCGTGGGCGACGTGAGATGCAGCCAGCAAAGGCTTTCAACTGGGGGTTCCCCCTTGCTCGAGAGTGGAACTAACATGCCTCTTAGTCTCAGCAATAAAAGCCTGGCAGTTTGTCGCGAGATTGGGGGCCTCACCTCACCTGTCCGGCCCTCAGCAGTCAGCAACAACAAGGACTCACATCAGAGTACTCTATCAGGTCTGCACGCTCGCGGGACTGAGGGCATCTCCTCGCCTGCCAGGCCCTCAACAGCCAGCACTGGCACTTTCAGAGTGCTCTCTCATCAGGCTGGCTCAGATGGCTTGAGGGCTCGGCCTCGCCTGCGCGGCCCTTGCTGGCACCATGTATAACGGACAAGCATGACTCCTTTCTTTGTGTGCCGAGGTCTTGGATGATGCATCAGAGTGCCCAGGATCAGCCAGGCACACAGCAGTGGGCAGCATACTGTGCGCGTACTTCTGCACTGGCATCAGAAGCTGCTCTCGGTCCGACAGGTTGGCTTGAGGGATGCACCTCGCCAGCAGGGACCCTACCAGTGCCGTCTGGGTTCGGCCTGTCAATAACTTCTGCTCGGACGCCAAGGTTCTGCTCCATAGGTGCTCTGGCTGCCTACAGGATCATTGCAGTGACGGAAAAAATCCCTGCACTATCGACGCTGCTGTTGGCTAGAGCACAGCTTCGCAGACAGCTGCCCATGCCTCTCAGTTTGCACACATACCTGGGTGTCTGCTGCGCCTCTCTCAGCACTGAACCTACATGGAGGGATGAGGGTCTGCGAAATCTTCCTGCCCTGGGCAAGGCGGGAACTTCTCCCACTGATTATCTAGTGCTGTGGCCTGCCACACTCAGCGATGCACCTCTATGCCAGTTCATGCCACAGGTACGCATAACGAAGTTTTTGGCGCTAGTGTTGCCTGGCAGGCTCTCCTTACTGCTTGTGTGCACCTGTACTACCAGCAAACTGTGCCACCCTGCAGCAACATTGGTCTCGCAGGACACCGCCACGATCGCTGGAGATTTGACTGCACAACCCTCAGCAATACGACTTAGAAGTTTGTGCTGGTCTGTGATTTTGTTGCCTGCTAGTGCACAAGCTGAACTGTCTCCTACCATAAGGTTCGATTGGAGAATCTACAGTAAGGTAGCCCGCTGCCTAGAGGGACAAATCGGCTTCCCCAACATTGTCACCACCGCCATCGTTTCAGTCAGGTCACTGTGGACAGGCTGGAGGGCTCGGCCTCGCCTATGTTTGACACCAAGCATCGCCTTGTATCCTTTACGTGTCTGCTGCTGCCGGTGGATTGGGTCTCAGGTCCTGGTGCAAGAAGCCCGGGCCTTGCCACAGTCCAAGCGTGCTGTGCACATGTGCGTTCTGTGTCGTCCAGGTCGCTTGAGGGCTCTACCTCGCGATCCAGTGTGCACTGGCGCCGACCCCAGCTTGGAAAAATGATCGTCTGTACCAACTTACTAACGCATCCAGGGATGCTCCTCTGCGTCGGCAGGCTCAGCATACATGATGCCCTCGAGGGAGTGCTTCCGGACGTTGCGCGATTCTCAACTCTGATAGATGGTGCCCAGCAGCTCTGCCCCACACACTCCTGCAGTGTGATCTCTCGCGTAGTTTCTCGGCCTGGGAAAAGCGGTGCTTAGGCATTGTCTTAGAAGAGTGCAGAATGCCCGCATGCAGCCACACGCAAGAAATCACTTAAGTCATGCCCTTTACGTTGCCTCGCCCCTCATTCCTGAGCCCACTGATCAGACAAGGGCACATGTGACAGCAATGGGCAAAAAGAGCAAGGCCACGCTGAAGCGGCAGGGAAAGCGTCAGGGAAAGTGGCAGAGAAACCACCCAGAGGCGCTTCAGGAGGATGCGGATGCACATGGTGATGTAGGTGCTGCAGCCAGTACGGCTGCGAATGCACATGATGATGCCGGTGCTGCTGCCAGTACGAGCCCCGTTGGGCTACCACTTGAGGTTCGGGCACCGCCCACTGAGAGACCCATTGAGGAGGATGATGAACTGGCACNGGCTGCGAATGCACATGATGATGCCGGTGCTGCTGCCAGTACGAGCCCCGTTGGGCTACCACTTGAGGTTCGGGCACCGCCCACTGAGAGACCCATTGAGGAGGATGATGAACTGGCACCTGCACTGCACATCCAGCAGCCTCTTCCACCTTCTGCAATGCCTGAGCCAGTCTTGGATGCTGCAACGTTGATCATGATGGAGCCGGTAAGCTCCAGCTCTGGGACACATGATGTGTCGCAGGCACTGTCACAGGTGGAGACCATTGAGTCAAGCCCGGAACTCCTTCCTGCCTCTCCGTCACCGCCNTTGATCATGATGGAGCCGGTAAGCTCCAGCTCTGGGACACATGATGTGTCGCAGGCACTGTCACAGGTGGAGACCATTGAGTCAAGCCCGGAACTCCTTCCTGCCTCTCCGTCACCGCCAACTCCGCCGAGACCTAGGCGCGAGATACGAGCTGTGGATGAGGACCTGGAGCTCATCCCCGATGAGCGTGTGAACCGGATCGGGGGTGATTACGCGGCACAGAGTATAGGCGGTGAACAACTCGTTGCTCTCCCTGAAACCAGGATGGCATACTTGCGCAGGGCCATCGCGGAGAACCTTGCGTTCCAGAGGCGCAAGGACAGCCAGAAGCACAATCCGGATGGAGGTAAAAAGAACCAAAGCTCGCTTGAAGTTTGTGTCCTGCATTTGGCTTTCATACAAAAGCGTGCTCACATCATATATCTCGCTTGGAGCTTTTTCGTAGCTGTCTGTGTATTCAGGTCTCGGACCCAAGTTCCGTCGACCACATCACCAAAAGCAGAGCCTCGTGCCTCAGCGCCAGTGTGCACTGTATGCACCTCACGTGCTTCAAAGCCCAAAGCCAGGCATCCCCAACAAAGTAGAACACATCTTAACAACAGAGCCGATCCAGGTCCCAAATCCTGGAGCCGGGGATATATCAGCACATGGCTGAGAAGAATCATTGTCTTTATCAGTCCGACCCTTAGTCAGTGCGTCCCGGTCAAGCCGANATCCAGGTCCCAAATCCTGGAGCCGGGGATATATCAGCACATGGCTGAGAAGAATCATTGTCTTTATCAGTCCGACCCTTAGTCAGTGCGTCCCGGTCAAGCCGAGGGTTTCTCCTGTTGCCGCGGCAGGAGAAGGAGCTCCCAGTCAATTCGTCACGCCAGGCTGTAACATGGGAGTGAAAAATAGCGGTGAAGGCCACATATTGCTGCATTCCACCCAACACATAAGGAAAAATACCCTAAAGAAGGCTGTCAGTAATGCTAAGGGTACCAGTGTANATTCCACCCAACACATAAGGAAAAATACCCTAAAGAAGGCTGTCAGTAATGCTAAGGGTACCAGTGTAACTCATTATCGAGGTCGCATGCTGCGTGTGGAGTCACGTGAGCAGCCGACTCGTGTCAGTCCAGCACCCAACACACCGAGACCCCCCATGCATGCACAACCCAAGCGGCGCCACAATCGCAGGCTCAGCATCCTGTGAGTTACAATCGTGGCGGCCTCACGTCTGCCCTCTACACCGAACTCCTTGTTTGACTGCAGTTGCACCGGCCAGACGTTGTGTTCTTGCAGGAGACGCATTGGGCGCAGGATCGCACGTACACTGCAGAGGATTGGCACGTGATCTCCTCGGGGTGCAGTGCACATCACTCGGGNATTGGGCGCAGGATCGCACGTACACTGCAGAGGATTGGCACGTGATCTCCTCGGGGTGCAGTGCACATCACTCGGGAGTCATGATCATGCTTGCTAAGCGTAGCTTCCCCCAGCCGTGCGTACGAAGCGAAATCCTTATTCCTGGTAGACTGATGATAGTCAAAGCACACCAACAGAACACCACCCACTTCCTCATCAATGTATACCAGAAGGTAAACGATGGCACCAAGGACGGTCAGGATCTGCGAAACCAGGTATGGGAAGCATTACAAAAGGCCATCTCAATAAGTCCTAGTAGGCATTCCCTGATAGTGGCCGGAGACTTCAACACCAGTCTGCAATCGCGCACGCCGTGCACTGGAACGGCAATCATAAACAAAGGTCGCGCAGCGGCGGCGGTTGATGTGCATGTTTTCCAACAACTGCTGAAACAGTTTGACCTCAGGGCCCTCAATACCTTTCAGCCGGAACCCTGCAAACACACCTACCAGCATCCTGGCAGGAACGATGTTAAAAGTCAGATCGATTACATTTTGATCAGGGGACGACGAGCTGACTCACGGGCCAAACTCACTCACACCTTCATTGANCGATGTTAAAAGTCAGATCGATTACATTTTGATCAGGGGACGACGAGCTGACTCACGGGCCAAACTCACTCACACCTTCATTGATACAGATCTTGGAGCCTGGAGGGGGGGGCCAAGACCCTGGCCTATCCTGGCTTCTGTCCCGGCTGTGTGCTACTACTCTCCTTGTGCCCGGCAGAAACATCGGATGCGGCCAAGCACATCAATGCCCAGGTTAAGCAAGGTAAGCTTCAGCTAGTCGAGGTTGAGGCCTTTCAGGCTGCGGTGCAGGTTAAGATGCAGCGCCTCTGCAAGTGGGACACTAGTGCCATAAATCAAATCCTTCAAGAGGAGCTGCATGCCAGATTAACCAGTACTGCTGAGTGTGATATCATTTCCTGTCCCACTGGTGATGCTCCAGTCAAACGCATGTGGCAGTGTCATAGGGAGCTAAAAGGTCTATGCAGCAAACTTCAACCACGGAGCTGGATGCTGAGCGGTGTGCGGCCCTTAAGCAGGAGTTCACTGTGCTCCAGAAGCAAGTCCGCTCCATGAGCAAACTCAGACGGCAGTTCTTCATGGATGAATGCGTCCACAAGGCCACACAGGCGGCAAGGCGAGGCGACATCAGAGCAATCCATGTACAGGTCAATCGTCTGGCGCCCAAAGTTGTGCGNAAACTCAGACGGCAGTTCTTCATGGATGAATGCGTCCACAAGGCCACACAGGCGGCAAGGCGAGGCGACATCAGAGCAATCCATGTACAGGTCAATCGTCTGGCGCCCAAAGTTGTGCGCCGTCAACCTCAGCTTCGCGATGCTCAGGGAGCCATCATGATGCCGGAGCAAGAAACTCAGGCTCTGCGTGACTATTGGCAGGGGATCTATTGCAGCCACCATCCTAGGCAACCGGAACCACTCTTAAACTATGCACTGCCGACGAAGATGCTTCAGACTGCCCTTGCGTCGCTACCCCAGCACAAAGCCCTGCCTGGGCACTATGCTCCAAGCTTGGCCTGGAAGCTTGCCGCTGCATCAGTCTCTGCCTTAGCGGAGCGTACCATCCTCCAGGATTGGCGCATGGATCACTTCTGGATCCCCCCGGAGTGGAGGCACGCGTGGCTATGCTTAATCCTAAAACCCAACAAGACAGGTCGCAAAGCAGAGGAGTATCGTCCTATTNGTGGAGGCACGCGTGGCTATGCTTAATCCTAAAACCCAACAAGACAGGTCGCAAAGCAGAGGAGTATCGTCCTATTGGGCTAACGGATCCTGTGGGGAAAGCAGTGTTAGGTGCGGTCTCGATACTTCGAAAGCTAGATGGCAGGCTGAAATCCGACAACACGAAATAGACCATATACATGTAGTCCATGTACACCCTATAAGCCCTAATCGTCAAAAGCTCGGCATCAATCTTCCCGTCCGCGCCGTAACCTGAATCAAGGAGTCTTGAGCAAGCGCCTCAAGCAAGGCAGCGGGGCTTTGATAGAGCCTTCGTAAAGTGTAGGGCGGCAGCTCACGAGATCAGCACGCCGTGATTTGAGTGTTCTGCCAGCCCTCAATTAGTCCCAAGCCATGCNCCTCAAGCAAGGCAGCGGGGCTTTGATAGAGCCTTCGTAAAGTGTAGGGCGGCAGCTCACGAGATCAGCACGCCGTGATTTGAGTGTTCTGCCAGCCCTCAATTAGTCCCAAGCCATGCAGCGAGTACACCTTTGAAGTGTTGCCGGCTAGAGCCTGATGGAAAATCCCCAAAGCTCAGACTGCAAAGCAGAATGTCTTACACTCCTCTGGCTTTTCGGAAATCGGATCGTTTCTCGCCCTGAACGTGCTGGACTTGTAATGAGTTCGGCAGGCACAAGCTACGCTTGTCGAAGGGCTTCGGGTTTAGGGCATGCACAACAAGGGCTTCTCCATGCCGCTGGACTCGCATGCAAAAGTCAGGCAAGACGGCTCTATGGGATCTGTGTACCTTCCCGAAGCGCGCACCCAATCAGGACGTGCAAGTGCCAGGCCACCTTCTGCCTGGGTTAAATTTTCTGGGGTCTTCCTTTTCATGTGATGCGGAGGCTCTTATGCAGACTGCAACAAGACACTCTTGCACAGCACTTTCCCAGGCTTCAAGAGTCCTGGCTTCGCCTTAGGCCTTCGGTTCAAGTTCTCCAGACGCGCGGCCTACTGCTTCTGTTCGGTCTCCCTGCCTTGGCATCCTTGGACAAGAAAGCACTGTCTCGGGTTGAAAGGCGTCGTTCCGAGCCCGTGCAAAGAATGTGCTGATTGGACGGGGCAGGGCGTCCTTCTGGTCCTTGCCCTCTGGCTTAAAGCACAAGTTTTCTGATCTTCGCTCGAGCGGGAGGACTCCCCCATTTATTTTGGCTATGGACCTGAAGAAAGCATCCGCGAATCTTCCCGCTCAAGCCAGAACAGCTCCAGAAGCCTCGTTCGTATGTTGAGTCATAGAGCTCTTCCAAGTCCCCCTGCCTCACACACCTAGGCCCTCTGCCCCAGCCTCCAAGCTGCTTTGCTTGGAGGTTTCGTGCCATGGCCTGAGGACTGTCCGCCTGCTGGAGCCCTCCGGCTGGTACCCTGAGGCCTTGAAGTGATAGGGTTTACGTTTACGGCTTTAGGGAGAATGCAGGGCTTAGTGCATTGCAGTCCCTGTCAACAACAAAGGGATTATGCAAAGCCCATGCTGAAAAGGGATAATGCCAAACTTGTGCGATCACAGGGGGTCTCTTCCAGGCATCTTGGGATACAAAGGACCGGGCCTTCAACCTTGAACTTGCCGGGCCTTGATGCATCCACAAGGCTTGTGGGGAATTGCTGGTTGTGGTGCGCACGGGCCTCTTGCAAAGCTCCACACGAGGTGTTCATCTGCTACCCAATCCAAGGTTGAAAAAGAACCTACACCCCACCACTTTCTTGCCTCTTTGCTCCTGCTTCTGCTTCTTGGGGTTGACAGGTACAGGCAGCCTGTGCTTCACCGGCNTTCATCTGCTACCCAATCCAAGGTTGAAAAAGAACCTACACCCCACCACTTTCTTGCCTCTTTGCTCCTGCTTCTGCTTCTTGGGGTTGACAGGTACAGGCAGCCTGTGCTTCACCGGCGCATGTGAGGAGATCTGTAACTTAAAGCAAAGCACCAGGGCTCACCAGGCAACCTGCTTGAGACGTCCGGCCGGGCACCGTGTAGGCTTGATTAGTGTCCTTGAAATGCCCGAGAATCTGATGCAGCCGGTTATGTGGAGACTCTGGTCCGACTCCCGCTCCGGGCAAGACCGCGGCCGCCTACAACAAGATGGGCTCCGATGACCAACAAGGACCCGCCTGCAGCCCGGGTCCGGCAGCATCCGGAGCCCGTCTCGGTGTCCGACCTCCCGCCGCTCGAGCCGATTCCTGCTCCCGCTGAGGGGAACGACCAGGCCGGGCCGACTCGCGACGAGGTCCTCCGCCAGGCCNTCCGGCAGCATCCGGAGCCCGTCTCGGTGTCCGACCTCCCGCCGCTCGAGCCGATTCCTGCTCCCGCTGAGGGGAACGACCAGGCCGGGCCGACTCGCGACGAGGTCCTCCGCCAGGCCGCCCTCCTTGTCCTGCGGAGCGCTTTCTGTGATGCCGTCCGGGACCTGGGCGACTCCTTCCGATTCCGCGTTCGCGTGAATTGCAGGCCCGCTATTGCCAGGTACGCCCCGTGTCCATGTATCTCCGGCTGTGGGGTGCCTGGGTCAGTCACTGTCGGCGTTCTGGCTTCTCGCCTTCTGATCCCCCGCCCGGTGCGATCCCCAACTGGCTACAGTTGAATGCGGCCCCGTTTGGCCTCGCTGCCTCCGCCTTTGAGTCTCTTAGTTGGATGGCCCGGGTGTCCGGTCTACCTTCCGTACACGCCCAGCTCCAGACACCCCTGCGCGCTGCCTTCCTCACTGCCACTGTTCCCGTCGAACGACGCGAGTTTGTGGCTTGAGCGCAAGGTCATGTGCCGGATACTCCCATGCACGAGGCCTTGCCTTGATTTGGGCGAGCCTGAGGTGGAACGATGGCCTTTGGTCCCCACCCGCCGGCTGGTCCTCCAATCTGGTTCGACCGCTGTCACCGGCCTGGCCATCCGCGCCAAGAGTTGCCGCGCATCGATGCCGTGGGGTTGCCAACTTTACGGCCTCACTGGCGGTCCCTCTGCCTGCTGGGGCCTGTCTTGGCTTAACTTGCTTCACCGTGCCCTGGATGAAACNCCAACTTTACGGCCTCACTGGCGGTCCCTCTGCCTGCTGGGGCCTGTCTTGGCTTAACTTGCTTCACCGTGCCCTGGATGAAACGTCTCGCCGCTATGTGGGCCGTTCCGTGGACTTTCTGCTGCCCCTTCTGTCTTCGGAGACCGACTCCCTTGCAATGGTGTCGCCGCTTCACCGGTCCCGTGCTATGCCCTGGCTGAGGTCACTCCTAGATGAGCACTGGCGCGAGCATTCCTCTGGCATACGGGTCGCGCCGTCTGGTCTTGAGCCTGGTGCCCAACTGTGCCGGGCGTGCCGTGACTCCTGAAGCCGCTTCGCACCCGGTGCAAAATGCCTGGCTGTTCTGGCCCGCTGCCTGCCGCTAAGACATGCCCGCATTCTGAGCTTGATTTTTTTAATGCACTCCGCAGCCATTTCCCGCATGCGGCCTTTTTTGCCTCACTCCTGATCCCGTGCAAGCTTCAATGGCTGAGGACTACCCGGCGACGTCGTACCCGGCCAGCAGCGTCCGCTGCTGCACCGGCAGCCGCCCCCGCAGCACGCCCCCGCAGCACGCCCGGCCCGCGGTCACGATGGTGCGATCCTTCTGCCGGCAGTCTATCAGCAACATCATCAGGCTGTCTATGACTCTGTGGCGCCATTTCCACAATTTGCCTACTTGGCTAAGCGCGGCGTGTCCCAGGCCCTTATGCGAGCATTTCAGCATCTACATCA
>BGNK01008273.1:0-10511 GCA_003297005.1 Symbiodinium sp. clade A Y106 | reverse complement strand
TGCCAGTTGTCTAGAGAACAGTGAAAGCTGATCATTCTGGGTACGATTCTGCTGCACATTGAACGCCTCACACAGATCGTCAGTGATGGCAACATTCGATCCTTCCACATCGTCCATTATTAGCAGTTTAGCCAACGGTTTGTACAGTCCTACATATCGCTTCAGCTGCCACGACCAGTCTTCCCATTTCTCAAGCTCTCCATGATACACTGGTGGCGGGAACAGTTTGATCTCTCCGCCAATCCCTCTGGTTCCAAACTCCATTCTGTCTCAGTCCCTGATTCCAGAGCCGAAGCTCCGCTACCATGAAAGATTCAACAGTACAAGCCTATCCTAGGGGGACACCGAGATCAATCAATTTCCCCAGTCACACTCAAGCAGACATTCCTTTGTGGCATCAAGCCTTGGTCCAGTCTTGAGCCAATGCCATTCGGCATTGTAGCATTCTCAAATGCATCATGACATTAAGGTGTATCATTGGGCTCGTGTCATTTAACAGAAAGAGAGCAAGAGAGAGAGAGAGAGAGATAGAGAGAGAGCAAGAGAGAGATCGAGAGGTCCTGCCTCTCCCGGGAACGGCCACTTCTGTCGTCTCCGCCCCAGAAAAGGGTTACGACGCAAACCACAAACGGTGCGAAGAGCTCCGAAAACGTCATGGCCCAATGCACGGCAGATGCGAAGCAACAGCAACAGGCAGAGTCTTAAAGGCGTCGCCTGGCAACATGTTAAGTGCGGTAGATGTGATAGATTGAAAGAGAACATCGCCACCCCCGGTCAGAATATGTTCAACTTGCTTGTGTCGTTGCAGTGGGTACGATCATCCTGGTGACCTTTCGGGAGCCGCCAGCTGTCTTAGCAAGACCCACGAAGAGAGAGCACCGATGACGCGACGTATGAGGGCGGGGAGCACCAACGCAACAACCCGGAGAAGCGCCCTGTAAAATCTGTAAAGCAAGGAGCACCAAGTTCAAGGCTCTAACCCAAAAGAAAGGAGTGCTGGATCGGGGAGCACCACCGCTACAACTCTGCACGTGGCACGTGGGATACGCCAGCTCACTTGCGACGATTGTACCAACCACTCGAAGCTTTTCTAGTTCCACTTGCTGCCAAGCCCGTCTGTCCCAAGACCAAGAATGTAGATGTCGTCCTAACCAGGTGCACCCTTCAGGAGCCGCCAGCTGTCTTAGCAAGACCCCATCGGGCTTCTCACTGAGGGACGAAGATGTCGTTCAAATCCCACGTGTCTTTGTAGTGGGCTTGGGATGGACAACCAGCTGCCATCATCGTGGCCCAGGCACACCCTTGCCGGGGAAATAGGAGGCCGCGCGAGTTTGCATGAATTCCAACATGCCCTTTTTTTTGCGATTGCTAGCGTCCACAGCCAACATCTTGAAACTTCGTACAAGATTTTGCTTTGATGTTCTTTCCGAAACCCAAAAACGCAATATTCTCAACCGACACCAGCAAATCCGAATCTTCTTCGAGAATTTCCTGACTTTGTTTTGCAAGAGACCGGGACCAATATCACCCATCTATTCACTCATTCACTCACTCATTCGTTCATTCATTCAGCAAGTCAGTCAGTCCGTCCGTCCGTCACTCATTCAGTCAGTCAGTCAGTTGTTCATTCATTCGCTCATTGATTCATTTATTCATTCAGTCAGCCAGTCAGTCATTCATTCATTCACTCAATCATTCATCCATTCATTGATTCATTCATTCGTTCATTCATTCAGTTTTGTGCTTTTGGGCAGATTTTGTGGGTGGGTTTTGCAGGAGAACCCCTTCTGCAAAATGCGAAATCCTGACGGATTCCCCCTGAATCGAACTGACAATCACCGAATTTGGAGATGTGAACCGTTGGATCGCTTTTGCCGGTTTGGGGTTCGTCTTTAAAACCCCTAAAGTCTCGGGGGCTGGCCATTGTTCCACAGGCTTCGTCGCAGTAGTTCGGATGTAAAAGTTTAGGCTTCGGCGTTTGGCGGAAAGAGGTGGTTGTTGGTCGGTCGGCCGGTCGGTCGGCAGAATGGTCGGCAGATTCTGCCATGAAGGTCCGCTTGTAGAGTTGCTACTGCTGCCAACATAACCACATACCACGGACGGTAATACGGTAACCTGCACTCTTGCTGCAAAGATTCTGATGTCATGCTTTGGGACTGGCATGCCGCAGCGGCAGCAACTTCCTGACAACTGTATCAATTTGGCTCGATGCACCACACGACTCCAAAGCTGCTCAAACTCCAGTAAGTTGTGAGCCTTCGCGACTCGAGGTGGCGCGCCTTTGCAAGGCTTCATCGCCTCGCAGCACTTGCGACAATGGCCTGACATTCTCCGCAGTTTAGACCCCAAAGAGACCTGCCTGCGGGCTCGCATGGCTCGCTTCCGGAGCCTTCCACGGATGCGAAGGCTTTGGCCGCACCTGACACGGAAACAGTCCAACGAGCAGACCAAGGTCCCACAAGGTCCCAAGCTACGAGAACCGTGGTAACCATTATGTTTTTGTTGTGGTCGGCATCCTGTCAAACCAGTAGTGGGCAGGCCCTGCAAAGCTTGCCAACTCTGCAGGGGCTAGGGGCCTCTTGCGCATTTTGCGCACGTGGCCGTGCCAAAGTCTTCGGCTTGGCTTTCAGAAGCATCTGGCAGCCGTTCAGAGCTGTGCTCTGCAAGCATTCGGCACGGACACCCGCCTGGGGCTGCTCAGCGGCGATCGGTTCAGTCGATTCATGTTCTAGATCCTTCATTCCATCGCACAGGGAAGAAAACCTCATCCCGCTTCCGATGGCAAACTCATGCTCCTCCTCTTCGTCTTCCTCCTCCTCATCGCTTATGTCATAGCTCTCCAGAGACTGGCCAGTTGCCTGACTAGAATTGACTTGCAAGGCTTCAATTCATCTTCCGCTATCGACGCCTGGGGTTGGTCCAACCTTGCTGCCATGTTGGCACCTGCCTGGTCCTTGGTCAGATTCAACGACTCCGGTTCATCGCGTCTGGCCACTCCCCATCCGCTTCCCTGCTGTTTGTTTGCCACGGTACATTCACTGGTCTCCGGACGGCCGGGGTTGCCTGGAGCACCTCCTCCTGAACCTGCAGAAGTGCAGAAGTCAAGAAACGCTGCAGACGTGGGAAGTCTGGTGTAGCCAGGATCCTGTGCCTCAAAGGGAGGGCGGCTGGCGGAGGATGCGGCCGGACTGGAACCTGAAGCTGCAACAGACGGCCGACGAGAAGACCTAAATTAGAACCAAAGAAACGAGAGACAAATGGTATGAATTGGAAACACCGAAGAAAACTATCGAGTAGCAACAGGAGACTGCAACAAGGCCGCGAAAATGCACGAGAACAGGAAGCAACGGTTTGAGGAAGGCCCGGGGCCCGGAGCCAATGGTCGCATCAGGCCCGGGCCGGTGAGAAGCTTCTGCATCTCGTCGTAGCCGTCGCAGCCATCATCGTCTCCCTGAAACTCAGCACAGGACATACCCGGCCGGAAGCTTCCACTGCTCGCCTCGTACTCTTCGTCCCACATCGTTTCCGAAATGTCTAACTAAAGATAAGGCTGCAATAGGCTGCATCTGCGACAGAGCAGGTTGCATTTCTTCGATATGATTGCATCTCGCTGGTCGCTGGTTGCTGATTTGTGCTTGCTTCGACAGGACTTGCATGACAACTGCGGGTCTTTTGCTCGCTATACAGTAGCCGCTATGACTCGATGCTCTCTTGCAGCGGCGGCACCGCGAGGTACTCCTCCGGTTGAAAGCAGAACGAAAAAAATTCGCCGCGCCGCGCGTTCTCCGTTCTTGTGCCCGGGGCCCGGGCCTGGGTTTCGATCACATCAGTCCGCGGCGGGCCCTGGCGGCCCTGGCCCGCGGGGCCCGCGTGGCCCGCGGGGCCCGGCTCCTCCCAAACTGGTGGCCCCACGTTCGCGGGACAGGCGCTGCGCTCGCTGCCAGCGCCCAGCTCCTCTGAGCACCAGCGCAAGCATCGGTCCAGCGGCGCCTCACCGGATACGATGCACTTGCACGGAATTGACACACAACAAAACGCGGCCAAGCCTGAAAATACCTGCTGTAAATGCCCGCGAAAGTCCACAAGGACAAGATGTAGATCATAAACACCTGCCGCACAAACTCAACTGTAAATCCCCGCTCCCACACCTCCCACACCTCACATCCCAGACACTTCGCACAGGAAGCCTCCATCTGGTCTGCCGGGAGGAAAAGGCTGACCATGTCATGCATCGGCCTCTGAAATATGTACACCTGCAAACGGAGCAGCTGGAGGATGCAGGATTCGCTGTTGCTGCCGCCTCAAAGCTGACCTCCCCAAGCGATACCAATGCCTGCAGCGGTGAAAAAACTCGCAGAGCCCGAAGGCCGAAGGCACCGGGACCCAGTATTGGACGCAGCACGGATCCCCTCGCAGATGACACGCTCGTCTCGTCCCCTGGGCAGTTTCCTCGCTTGTGAATTCTGTCGGCGTCGCGCAAGTCATGCTCGCATCCTTTGCATCATCGCCTTGTGTGCCGAATGGCCATCATGATCTGTCTTGAGGCACATCCTGAGGGCGCGAATGCAAGGCGAAGCCATGCGTCGCCGCCTGCTTCTTGTGCTAGGGCAGCTCTGCAGCCAGTGCTCTGAAATGCTCGTATTGTCTCGTATAGCTTCCTATTGGACCAACCAGGGCGTGACGTACCGGGCTCGGATCCTTTCGTAAGAGGTCGAAATCAAATGTGCTGGCAGGTCGCCTAAATAAGACTTGCTGAGACAGACGCAGGCACGGAACTTGCTTCTGTTCGACATGCCAAGCTGTTGAATGTTCCGCTGTTGAATGTTCCGCTGCCACGTGCCTGGCAAAGTGCGTGCAGGCGTGAAGGGCTTCGAGCGCTCCGGGCTTGGCAAGACTCCGATTGTCCCGCCGTAGGAAAGAAAGAAAACGTGCACAAGAAGACTGATAAGATGCCGCCTTGATGCTTCATGTCGTCTGAATTCAGAGGCTGAGTTGAGAGCAGGATGGGCGAGAAGTCGAGCACAAAAGCCTGCAGAACAGCACCATTTCTAGGGAGGTGCAGACCTAGACTCCGAGGGCACGGCCTTCAGCTCCCCGCACGCACGAGCTCAGCAGGAATCCTGCTCGATTCATTGCTCGTCGTGAGGAGTTCTTGGGGGCAGGAGCCTGCGATAGGCAGTGACAGGCCATGGTCCAGAAGAGGCTCCCAACCATTTAGATGGAGCACCTAACGCAGGCTGCTCACCAAAAGATCGAACAGAAGCGTTCCACACAGAGCCGCGTTCTCTGCTGATGCTACTGCTACCCTCGCAGCCAGAGGAGGCTTGGAATGGTTTGCGGTCGCTGGGTTGCAGACATAAGTACTGCGCGGTCTCGGCAATACCAAAACAACCTGCGGGGCGGTGAGGAAACCGCGCATGATGTTGAGGGTACCCAACGGGGCAACACAACGCACAGCAGAAAGCCGCGTTGCCAGCACGATGAAAAGACAGCTGCTGTCTGCAAGTAGGTTCAGCCTACAAGCCACGACACCATGTCCGGATGAGAAAAGAACTGGGCACAGGTGTGTCAAGCCTACAAGGTCTCCAAGCACCCTCAGCCCCAGCACGTCGTACTCCAGCCTGGCTGCGAGGACGTGGTTGCGGGTTGCGTTTGCTGTCTGTGCAGACTCCCAATGAACGGCAGGAGAGCAGCAGCTGTCATTCCGATAGCAAAGTCAGCCATCTGCGCCGGCGGCCTCATGATCGAATGACAGCATCTCTTCAGAGCTGAAGGGCTTCTTTCGGATAGTTTTCGGATCTTCTCCAACCCTCCCGGCGGCCGGCGGCCCCCCCACTGCAGGCGCCGTCGCCGCCGTCGTCCGGGCGTCCGGCCGACTCTGAGAGGCGTAGAGACAGAACAACGTCAGGTGGATCAAGGTGGTAGTGCAATGAGATCCCGGGTCACACTCCAAGCAAACTCAGGCCTGAATCCTTGGATGAAACAGGATATGCCCCACGATGCTCCATGTTTCCCAAGTTTCAATGTTTAGCTCGGCTACTTCTGTGGAGTTGCGCTGTGTTTCTTCGGGGAGACATCCTTCTGCCAGCCATTGCCACGCAGGCTGGCCGTGCGGATGAATGTGTGCAGCTCAGTTTGGGACCGCAGATCTCCGCAGAAAAGAACTGATATCCTGCTTGAAAGCTGATGCAAGGCGGAGGCCCCAAACTTGAGACAAAACACTCCAGACCTCGGCGGGGGGCCACTCCCATACGACAAATTCACTCTGAAGCGCCTGTTAATTAATTTTCCGTTTCTTTCGACGAGACAGATTACCAAACTGAGACGATGAACCATCAGAAAATTGATCTTCAGAAACACCAACTGGAAGCATCTGAGGTCAGAACCAGAACGACATGTCCGAGTGTTGCTGCCTGAGCTCGCGGGAGTGATTTCCAGGCACGCTCGCGACATGCAAGACAAGACTCCCGGCAGGGTAGCAGTCGTAAGGCAGGGGACGGCATTGAGCTGTCGGTTTGAGAACGCAACATGTGTAAGCATGTGTGGGCCGAGTGCATGAAGCCGTGAAGAGACCAGACGAGTCCAATCCTCAAGTTGTGACGACATGTGATCCGAAAATCCGGAATGCTCTACAGGCACTCCACGTGCCAAAGCCACCTCCTTTTGGGCAGCACTCCCCGCCACATTTACCCTTCCTGCACTCTAAGCGCATCAGCAGTTCTCACCGTGCCCCAAGTTTGCCGAGAGCTCGGGGCTGCAATGAGGTGCCGGAAGCACGAGGTAGGAGTGTATGGATTTTGGAATCTCGGTTCAAAGGTTGCAATGCAGAGTGGTAGTGCATCAGACATCATCCATTGCAAGCATCAGACCCAGATGCTGAGGACTTAACAGGGTTCACGAGGCACGGTGGACAAAGACAGGCTCAGAAAACAAGGGAACGCAACGGTACCATCCTTTCTTGTCGTTTCTTTCCTAGACGTATCCGACGCAGCATGAAGCAGTCCAAATATCTCTTGTTTGATCATTGGGCGAATTTGCCAACCATAGCTTCAATGCTGAAGCTTTGTTCTCAACCTGCAGATGCTGCTTAGTTTGAAGTCAGATGCTTCATACTCGTAGAAATGAAACACTGCACACCGATGTTTGACGAAAACTCACAGACAGAACAGTACAAGTCGCACTGTCCTGGCCTGCTTCTGTCGAAGCGTGGTGGCGCTTTAGCGGATGTGAATAAGAACGTTTTGCCAACGTTTTCAACATTAGTGGCTTGACATCTCGCTGTGGCAGTATTTTGAGCTTCAAGACAGAAGATGCAAGACTAATTACCGACAGGATACTAAATACAGCGGCGAAGTGTCGAGACATCCGGAGAGGAACCACAACACGGAGGCAACAGACAGTGGAGGGCAACGGGCAGCCTAAGGTCAATGTGCTCATGCCGGTGACCCGGACAGCGATGACAACACCGATGGCAACAATTCATGCTGCGCAAAAAGGTACTTCTCCCGAATCAAGCGGTAACGTTTCATTGATGGTGCAAATCTTCACGCATCCTCAACTTTTCCTGCGCAGGCAGGAGCCTTCAGGCTTGGGATATTGCCTCCTTAACGAAAGCCGCCAAGACAGCCAAGTTGCATGGTAATCTGTCCGTGCAGAACCAGCAGAACAACTGCAGGGCCTGAGACTGCCATGGATCCACGTGTCTCTGCCAAAACGAGCCAACGACACAAAACTGGGTATGAAGCCGAAGGAGATGAGCCAAAGGCACACCAAGACTGCGAACAAGCCGGTGCCTTTCGATGCGGGCCACGACTAGGACGGATCTTTCGGACAGCTTCGTGTATCTTCTTGGCTAATCCCTCGCGGGACTTCTGACGTGTTCCGACTTCTGGCCGCCTCCGTATTTCTCCTCTGCCGTGAACAGAAGTTTTCGCGTCATGGGATACCTGCATGGAGTGGCAGAAACCGACATGTCAATCTGGTCTGGGCAACAGCCGTAGCATAAGCGCACAGGATCCAAGACGGCAGCAGAACGAAGACAAACCAAGAAGGACCGTTGGGGCACCTCAGCTGCAGCCTGCACCAGTCTTGAGCTGGAGCTGCAGGAATAAGCGCAGCACCACTGAAACCACTGCTCCAGGAAGATGGCACATCGAAGAAGGTAGGGGAGGGAAAGATCCGCACCATCGCGATACAGCAGATATGCCGCCCAGACCAAAGCAATCCAGAAAGTGGCAATTACCCTGCCAAGCCGGCGTACATAGAACCGTAGCAAGTCGCTCCATGCTGTGAAATCTTTTGAACCATACGCCCAGTGAGTTACGAAGCCACTGGCCACAACGAAGAAGCACACTGCTGCGTTCACGCGGAAGATCGCACCATTGAAAGATGCCTCGGATCTCCTTGGCAGGTAGTGGGCGCAAACAATCCAGAAAGCTGCGAGGCTTCTAGCTCCAGATAGATGGTCGAAGGCTTCTCTGCGTGGCTCAGGCTTGGTTGGCCTCATCTGAGTCGCCACGTCCATGTCGCAACGTCATGTCCGGCCTGCACTGGCTCCCTGGCTCTTGTCTGCAACTTGAACCGGACCGGTCGTCAACCACTTTGTGGGGAGTGGGAACTGGTGGCGGACCTTCTGCGACAGAGCTTCAAGCTTCTGTTTTGTTCCGGCCACGCTTCACGTAACCAGACACGGGCATCGCTCAGGGGCGGCTCCGTGCTTGAGACACGGAGGTTCTATAGTTCTGGAGACGTCATGCACCCTTTGGGTGTGAAGCTCCAGGATCATTACCTATGGGCCTATGGGCTCTGTGTTCAACCAAGAGTGCCATTGCTCTCAGCAGGGAGTTCTAAGTTCAGTAAAGTAGCAGATTGGTCAGAGCACAGATGCAGATGTGGATACACAACATCGTTCCAACACAACCTCGCCCGCACGGGCGATGACTGGAACCCTCCTGAAACGCTCAGTGCTTTACGCTTTGTCGTCCCCCAAGCGAAGCACCTTGCTCCTTTCCGAAGGAGTCGCGACTTCTGTAGATAGCACACTCATCACACTCACAGAACGTGAGGTGAATCCGCTGTGTCCTTGCCAGTTCCCTTGCCGAAGAAGAGCCACCTGGTCGGGGTCGGGATGTGGTTCCAAAGACCTCATCGCACCGCACCGCACCGCCCTGCGCACCGCGCGGCCTCATGAAAGACACCGGCTTCTCTCGCTTCCGCCGCTTTCGAGCCCGGGGCGGGGGTTCCTCGAAACTCTGGAAGCCGCTGTAGAGGCCGCGGCCGCTGCCTGAGCTGCCTGGGCCTAGACTCCGGGAGTCGTCGGCGTTGCTGCGCAGGCTTCGGTTGCTGTGGGAGCTCTGGAAGCTGGGGCGCCGCGGAATGGGCAGGCTCAAGGACTCCAACTGCCTCGAAGCACCGGCCTCGCTGCGAGCAGGCACAGCTTGGGCTAACTTCAGAATCTCGGACCCGGACCAGCACGGACTCGACTCCTTGGCTGGCCACACGCTTTCCCACAGCACCGACAAGAGCCTTGAAAGCCCCACCTTGCGGCATGCCGGGCATGTCGGTGTCTCGAGTCTCCTCTGCGTCCTCCAAGATTTTCATGGACTTTGAGAGTGTTCCAACGCAAACGCATGCTAGATGCCAGCACATCTCCTTCTCTGGATCCGCCGGCTGTGGAGTCTCCGGAACCTCGCCTGTTGAGCAACAGACTCTCCACGAAAGGGCAGGACGTGAATCAGAAGAGACTGCCGCCCCACAGTGTCACAGCCCATTTTGCCCTTGCCCCTTTCCACCGCGCAACGCGCCAGTGCCACACGAACCGAGCTCTGAACTTTGCTACCCTGTCTTCGACGTCCTTGCGTTGCCGGTCTTCGAGACGGTATGTGCAGAAGGACAACTGTCGGTAGGATTCTCCTCTTGAGGAGACATAACGCCAGTGACAATGTCCCATCGGTTCGGGTCGTCCAACCACCAACTCGTGTGGCAAAGCCCTGAAGACCTTAAAGCACGCAGCGTATTGAAGTGGCAGAAGCGGAACAAGGAGCATCATGGAGTTTCCGGATCAAAGCTTTGTCCGACAGGTTGGAGCACAGTCACTTTGAACAACCGCCGCACTCCGACCGACGTGACCCAAAACTGACCACTGCGACGAACACTTCTTTTCGTCGGGTGGTGGAAGTGCTGTAACACACCGTTCGGCGACGAAACAGGTTAAAACGAACAGCCGGTGCCGGGGCGCATTCTGCACCCGGCCCGCTCTCGTTCGCCGTCCGCCGAAACGAACTCAAAAGGGTGGTGAGGGTGGGAAAGCTTAAAACCGAACGTCGGTCCAGAGCCGAGTGCTGCCGGCGTTCGCCGTTAGCGGTTGTTACTGCACACACACGTGTGTTTCACAACAACCGCTGCACTCTGACCGACGTGACCCAAAACTGAGCACTGCGACGAAACTCTTTTCGTCGGGTGGTAGAAGCGCTGTAACACGCCGTTCGGCGACGAAACAGGCTAGAACGAAG
>BGNK01008272.1:0-11269 GCA_003297005.1 Symbiodinium sp. clade A Y106 | reverse complement strand
CAGCAAGGCATCTTCCAGCAATTTATTCTTGCCGACGGCAGTCTTCTCACATACGACGGTGAGTGTCGAAGTGTTTGAGAAGAAGTGATCGTCGAACAAGCTGTCCATGTCTTCCAAGATGGCCAAGGTCTCCGCGCCTGCACTGTGCATGCGATCATACACTCTCAAAAGTGTTGAGAGTGTCTTTGCAGCCATCGACACCTTGGCTTTCTTAAGCCAGGCATTGACGGCTTCTCCGTTGCACGGCTGCCCTCGAGACTTCAGCTCCTCTCGGATGGCTGCATACCCGCAGATGCGTTTCCATCCCCGCAGGGTTTGACTCTGCGCCAGATCATTCACGCCTTGGTCCAAGGTCCATTTCATGCGGTGGGCCTCCTCATCACTCTGACACAAGAGAAATTTCACCTTGACTCTGCGAAGTGCCTCGCGGCACATTGCGATTCGTTTGGCATCTGTGTTCCGGATGCAGGAGGCAAAGAACTTCAGAAAGCCGAACCACATGACATCATTTCCCAGAACTTGCAAATTGCCTTTCTGGGGGGGAGTCACAGCGTCCATTGCCCGCAGCGAAATAGCGAACGGCCAAATCAAGATTGAATCATCTGTCTCTGACACTGAGCTCTCAAACTGACGCTCAACACGCTCCAGCTGCCCACAAGCAGGTGGGAAGGCATGGCAGAAGCAATACTCTTTGAACATGTCCCCTGTGAGTGTGCATTCATACTGCTTGACATGCGAAAGGGAAGACCTATACTCATCCAGGTCGAAAGCCGCAAGGCCGCCAAAGCCAAGTCCTCCTTCGATGGTTTTGAGGTAGGGCGCTGTGACCTTGTAGATCTCCTGCTGAAATTGCATGGGATGCTCAAAAACGTGGCATCACAAGCATTCATCTTATTATAACCACGGTCCTTCAGAATCTTGACAGTGGAGTGCATGCTCAGCTCGGACGGCTCAGGTGCATCCTCAGGGCCCTTGCTGACTCTGCGGCGCTTCGGCTCACCCATGATGACAGCAGCAGCAGGGCTGACTGGACAACTGAATTGATCTAATCATTGAAGCCCAAAAGCATCAGGTCTCAGACGTGTTGTTGCTGGCACTGCAAAGCTGAGATCATGAGAAGGCTCATAACCATGCAATGTGACTGACCCTCCGACTGCCGCAAGCACTGGTTTCCAGCATTTTTGACACTGAAAGTCCGACCCTTGCAAATGATCACTGATTGAGAATGGCCAGTGCGCACAACCATACCGCCAGCAAGGTGGGCGCAGTTGTCATGGAAGCCTCGAAAAGAGAACTTTCTCAAACAGACACCAGTGTGACAGACGGGATACACTCATATTGCAGCTTTGTGGCCATCACAGTGCGGCGTGAGTGCAAAGGCAAGAAGCATGTGGACAAAGTTGGTGCCCCTGACTCTGAATCTGGGCATGGGGATCTGGTGGGAAAGCCAAAAGCAGCGATGATCTCTTCATCTTGAAGCCAGCGAACACTGTAGCGGCCCGCATCATCTCGCCTGCCAACGAGTACTTGCGACGAGATTTTGAGTTGAGGCAATGTAATTCTTGGCTGCGCCACCTTACTCGGCATTGACCCTGCGTCCATGAAATAATTGGTCCCTGGATGGCCAGATTTGCTTCCAAAGAAACTTCCAAAGATGTAGACGGCTGCAAGGGCNNNNCAAGTAGGTGCTTGACATCCCCTATAGGCAAGCGAGCTTGCTCCAGTGTCCACCCTGGCGTCAGCACATGCTCCGTCATCAGAGGAACCTCAGGAAGATCGTTGATGACTGACTCTGGCCGATCAGCCGGATCTGCGAAGCGTTTGCGCTGGTCCTGAAGTGCGAGAGAAATCAAAGTGCGAAGTAAACCTCTTCACATGAACCCCGCCTTCGAAAGCACGAACCAATCGGGTTGTGTTATAGTATTGTTCACCTTCTGCATAATCTTGGTAGCCAACTCTGCGATCTGTGACACTGCAGCCTTCGAATGATCTTTGGGGAGGATGAGAGACCANAGCACGAACCAATCGGGTTGTGTTATAGTATTGTTCACCTTCTGCATAATCTTGGTAGCCAACTCTGCGATCTGTGACACTGCAGCCTTCGAATGATCTTTGGGGAGGATGAGAGACCACGTGTTCGAGTTGACCTGAAGAATGCAACTGTAGGCGGAAAGGGTAAGCGGAAAGATGGCATACCCGATACTCTCATACTCCACAGCAAAATCATCTGCATCCTCCAGGCCGTGCTCCAGCAGGGCAAACCTTCAAGACAGCGACTGAGAAAAACCAAGGAACCACACAATTGACAAGGGGACACACGAACCTGACACCGAACAAGCGCACCTTGGCTTGAAAGAGCAGAGATGACGACGAACCTGCTCGTGATGATCCTTGCTGCGAGCCTTGGGTCCAGACAAGTGAAAAAGGCCACCTAGGCACGGTGACTCTGGAATCGTCAGCATCTTGCCAGTGTCCAGGCACACCTTCATGGAAGTGAGGTCCAGGCATCGACAATGGACAGTGTCTGACACTGACATCTTCCGAGTCTGGTAGTGCACCCTACTGCTTTCAAAACGTTCTTGACCCTGAGACTCAAAGAACTTGAGGGGTGGAAGATTGTAGTCGCTCAATGCGGCCGCCAGAATAGGAAGTGGGCATACCGAGGCAGTGTTGAAGCCGATCACCACAATCTCCTGCGCAAATCTCCGAAGTGAATACATGTGGAGCGTCGGCGGGAAAAAGACTTAGGAATTAGAGTGGTTGGCAAATCTGAAGTCTAAGTATTCATTTTTATTACACCCTACTTACTACTAAGTACTAAGTCCCCCGGCTCTCCAAGCCACCCGAGCATTACTAATAAACATGGTCATGAGCTCTGACATCAATGTCTCCTTGGCAGGCCACCGATCCCCCAGCACATCCACTGCACAGTCACACGCAATGCGGCTGGCACATGGCCCATGGGAGTCCGCACTCATTTTGACGTCTGACTAGGGAATCACTAAAGGGGACGGTTCACAACTGGAAATCAAGCGTCAGGCACAACGCACAATTCCAGATCTCAGCGCATAAGAAGACTCACAGAAAGCACATGTCCTTATGCGTCGGCCACGCGTGGCCGACGCATAAGGGTCCCACAAACAGGGCGCGTGCGAGCCATTTTGACAGCCTTCGCGGATTTGACTTATGTTGAAAAGCGGCCCACGGGTAGCAGCCCCCGGGACCCTTATGCGTCGGCCACGCGTGGCCGACGCATAAGGGCAGCTCCTGCGGGCAGTGCTTCTTATGTGCTGAAGTCTTGCTTGCTAAGGCCAGGCTATATGCACATCCCATAGGACTCTACGCAGGAAATGCCATGGCAAGAGTGGGCTTTGTGGGTTCTGGCGGCAGCAGGAAAGGTAATCCGATGAACCTGAACTTAATTATTTGACTGTCTGCAAACAACACTGGCTCTGTCCTCGAAACAACGTGGCCAGCGCCAAGGCAAGTGCCTGCAACAGGGCTTGCAGTTGGTTCGTATGAGAACGGAAGCGAACATTATTTCGGATGGGGCACAAACTCTCGCGAAGACCTCGCATTTTCATGCCGTGAGAACACACTGCCAAGGTTTTACCCCGACTCGGTCTGTGATGGTGCGTTCTGCAGCAGTGTCACGAGGTGAAGAATAAATCGATGTCAAAAGTTGGAGCTACTGCTGAGGTATTCGGGCTCGAGACTTATGACACTGATCGTGAACTGTCCCTGTGATTCGGTCTATCCCAGTGCATAGACTCTGACGAATCTGGAAGCAGAGGCTTCGCCTCTGGCAGCATGGTTCAAAAGCACGAAAGCTCCCTGAGGCTTACTTCGTTCTGCAACTCGTTGGAAAAGGGAAGTTGCATGATCAGCATGCTTTCAAGAGCCTTTTGTTTCTTCATAGTGACTTTGCAACACTTGTACCACGCTTCTCGCTGAGCTTCGTTGTCCACATCGCCCCGCAAAGCGATCGACACACCAATGAGAGTGACCAAATCTGTTTCTATGNGAACTTGCCCTTGAACCTGACCCTGGGCCAGCGTCTATTGAAGCCGCGACGGCACTCTTTGCAGTCCTGGCACCAGTTCTTTGGAGGTCTCCTGTATGTTGGTTGATTGCAAATGAGACAGCGCCAGGGCATAGCGCTACTTGAAGCTGCAAAGCCGTAAATCTGCAAAGGCTGGCAACTTCCCCAGACACACATGTTGCACATACAAAGACACACACACACACACACACACAAAACACCCATACACAAACAAGCTAACAACCGACGCACAGAGAGAGAAAGAGAGAGACACGATACAGAGACAGACATGTGCAACAAGACATCTGTCCAAATCCCAAGCCCTACCAGATAAGGATGCTTCAACAATCCACAATTGAAATATTGATCGATGAAAGCGGCAGGAGAATGTGATATCAGTGCCCCGCCTGTTGCTTCGGTGTGACACTGCTGCCAGCAGAAACGACTGCCTGCATCAGGTCACAGACTGGTCTCCGGACAACAGCAGTAGCAGCATAATCAGGAATGATGTATTGTGACTGATCAGCTGTACTTCCCAGGGCATGTTTTCTTTGGCAACAGTCGGCAAGCCAAGAAGGGCAAGCTCTGTCCAAAAATGCGGCAGGCAAACACCGCTGACCCTGTCTGTGCAGATGCTCATCCCGTTCATTCACGGGCCTGAGTCTGACTCTGACACCGGGGCATTGCTTGCTGCTCCGGGCTGAGAGTCGGTGATTGACTGCAACATAAGGTCACGCTTATCAGTCATATTCTTGAGTGACTCCTTCAGCGTGGCCACCTTGCTCTCTGCATGCGCCATCTCGGCCTTGACCCTGGCGATCTCACCCTCAAAGAACTTCTCTGTGAATTTGGCCAGCAACTCTTTGACACTCTTGTCTGCACCGAAGACAATCCCGACAGTGGCGGTGACACTGCTGTCCACAGGTTCTCTGTGACAGCTCATCCAGAATTCCTTGGTCTGCGAGTGTATAGTACAAGCCGCCCTTAACACCAAAACCCTCGGATCTGTAAGTAATCATACAGGCAGTGTGTTCCAATCTCAGGACGAGCACTGAATCTTGACATGTTCAGAATCGTACAGGCACGTAGTTGTAATGTATCTTTTATCTAAGTATTATCTTTGCACAGACATAATATACAATTATAAGTGTGTGTGGTTGTGTGTATGTATGTAGCTATGTGTGTAAAAGCATCTTAACATGTGCGTCTGAGAGTATGTGTGTATGTATGTTCTGAAATACAAGAAGATAGTAATATTAACACCTATATATATACACATGTACATATAAAACATGACCTACTATTTTTTCACACACACAATATATATATATATAGAGAGAGAGAGAGGGACAGAGTGTGTATATAAATATATATATATATATAGAATGTTATTATACAGAATATATATACATGTGTATATATAGAATATATATATATAGAATATATATAGATATATAGATACCTATTGCGATAAGAGAAACAATTACCATGAAAGCCCAATATCGAGAAGTGGGCTGCTGCTCTTGTCTGCGTACCAAAGGCCACTGTGAATTGCATCCAACTTGTGAGCACACAGTTTGATTTTTGGCAGCCATTCCGGACTGGATCCAGGTGACGACATCTTGCTGAAGCTGCACAACCATGTCATTAATGCGACACTGGTGGGGTCTGAGAAATACATGTCATCCTGACTCTGCAGATCCGATTCTGTCAGGTAGCCGTTGCGAAGAACCGTTTCCGTCACCTTCTTCCTCAAGAGATCATTCTCCACCGAGTAGATTGTGAAGATTGCCGGCCGTGACTCTGACTCGGCCTGCAAATTCACACTCAGGTAAGCATCCTTGATGATGACGCTGTAGCCGGCTGCAGCTTCACATTCTGGATTCAACACGATGGCTGACAGCCACCAGCCACCGTCGCTCTGACCCTGAATGTCATTCTGCTCATACTTTGTCTGGAAATCAGCGATATTGACTTCCAACACCATGAGATGCTTTGACTCTAGAAGCGGNATGGCTGACAGCCACCAGCCACCGTCGCTCTGACCCTGAATGTCATTCTGCTCATACTTTGTCTGGAAATCAGCGATATTGACTTCCAACACCATGAGATGCTTTGACTCTAGAAGCGGTGGGATCGTTCTCAAGTACTTCTTCGTGGGGGGCTCAGAGGGCATCGGCTCTGACTCGGAGATCTTGAGTCCACGGCGACGGCCCTCGACGCGATAGTGGTGCCAAATGGCCTCCACAAATTCTCTATCTGAAACGGGAAAGCCTAAGTGAAGGTTTAGGGTCTAGACTTTCTAGACGTGTCGCTTGTGTGGCTAAGTGGTCCCACCCCAAGCACACAGAGTATTCTCAATTTTCGATGTTCGATGCCCATTTCTAGACTTAGACTTAGATGTCGATGTTATTCTGATCACTAAACTACGATCCTGCACACGTGGCCTGCTCCGGCCACTCGGCTGTAACCTGTCTGTTCCCCGATATTCTGACACCCGCAATCAAAATAGAGGTCGCTTAGGAGAAGGGTTTTGGGTTAAGGCGCAGACACACGGAGAAATACTCACAGACAGACAGACAGACAGACAGACAGAGACACAGACAGACAGAGACACAGACAGACACACTTTGGATGACATGTCTCCGCCTGTGCAGGGTCTGGATAGCCAACTGCTGACACTGTGCACCGATTCTTGAGGAGGAGAGTCTTCTCGAGCTCATTCCAAGCTTTGTCTCTCTGATTGCCAAGGCAGCAGTAGAGCTTCAGGGACGACTTGGACATAGACATGGTTATGCAAGCAAGAGCGCAAGAAGTGCTGAGGGCAAGCTTGACACCGAAGAACTGCTACACAGTCAGATTCACTGTCAGCTGTGCACTGGATGCAACTGTCTCGGAAGGCTTCGAAGACACCTTTTGACATGCAGTGATCAATGGCTCTCGCACCCACCTGGGTCTCCAGGTTTTGTAGCACCTGCCACCTGCCACGAGCAGAGTGAGCTCCAAAGCCTAGATCAGGACCGCACCACTTTAATTTATGAAGATGAGATTACCGAGACAAATTGAAAGACAGAACATGCAGGTTGCTTCCATATAATAATACAGTGATACAGGTGCTGCAGCTAATTGGCCCAGCTCATGCCGACTCCAAAGTCTTTTTCTATTGGCAGAAACAAGAACGCACCCTGGACGCACCCTCATAAAAGTAGTGTTAAACCGTGAGAGTCAGTCTAGAACAAATTGCAGAGCCATGAAGGCACCCTCGTCCAAGAAGTGGCTGAACCGTCAACCAGCCATTACCATATTCTACTACAAAAACCAAGAACGCACCCTGAACGCACCCTGCGAAAAGAAGTATTAAACCGTGAGAGTCAGCTTAGTAAATTGCAGAACCACGAACACACCCTAGTCAAAGAAGTGGCTGAACCGTGAACCAGTCATTGCCATATTCTACCACAAAAACCAAGAACGCACCCTCGACGCACCCTGGTAAAAGAAGTGATTAAACTGTGAGAGTCAGCTTTCAAAATTTGCCGAAGGACGAACACAGTGTCTGAACCATCAAGCAGTCGTGATCATATTCTACTACGAAAAGGGATGCACTCTGGGAAAGGACGTGTTAAACCCTGAGAGTCAGCTCAGAAATTTGCACAACCACTAGTAAAAGAAGTGGCTGAACCGTCAACCAGGCATTGCCATATTCTACTACAAAAAACCAAGAACGCACCCTAGACGCACCCAAGTAAAACAAGTTGCTAAAGCTAAACCGTCACCATGTTTTCACAGACCCGCAAATGTAAGTTGGGCAATTATATTATATTAGACCCCACCCCACCCCCATCCAGCGCCCCGCACTCCAAGGGCAGATGCCGACCAGAAGAGGCCACCTGCCCAGGAGAAGTGTGAGAAAAAAAACCAACCGAGCCACTGCACTGTTAACTAGGCCCTAGGCAAAATGCCCCAATGTGCGATTGCGACAGTCGCTGCTCGCACTCTGAGTTGAATCGCAGCTGTTGTACATGCACTTTGCAGGACGGAGACTGGCACAACACAGACTTGACAGCGGCAGGTTAGTATTAGTTTTTAATAACTGATCGGAATCCCAACCGGGACAGCGCAGGCCTCGATCTGCTGCTGATAGAAGCCGCCGCAGGGCTGACGTTCCTCAAAAAGCAGCTTGCTTCGCATGGCACGGGAAAGACAAAATGTTGCAGACTCCACAGCTCAAAAGCGACTCCGACCGAAATCAAAAGGCTTCAGGCTTCAGGAGCAAGGATAGCCATGTGAATCAGAAGCTGAAGCGAACACTCAAAGGGTCAGCTGAGTTCCTGGCTCGGCATGACACTGTTCAACGTATGCACCTGCGGGGGCAAAGGCTGCGACTGGATGCTGAGCAAGCAACGACAAAGCCACAAAAACCCGGCAGCAGCAGCAGCAGCAGTGCATTCTGTTCTGGCGGACTCAGAATGGAAGACTTGTGGCATCTAATTATGCCCGGTCGGAGCAAAAGGTTGCTCAGCGTGCTCCGACACAAACCTAAAGTTGCTGCTGACCTTTGACCTTTGGCTGTTCAGTACATCAACATCGTGACTCTGACTTGCGGAAGAAGTATTCGCCAAGCTGGGTCAGCAGTCAACTTTGGCAAACCGTCACGGCTCGCCTTTGCTACCGGATGATCCGGATGAACCCTTGCCCCTCAACTGTGCATTGACTCTGGAGATGCTCTCGTAGTCAGCGTCGCACCTCATGCTAAGCCAGGCATCGAAGGACGCGGTCGGGTTCTTGTGCTTCGCCTGAACTGCCTGGATCCTTGGCTCGATCTGCATCAGCACTGGAAGTCCTACATGTCAATGCCAATGACACGCTGTTGAACCCTACTCCAAAATTTGCGCAAGGACGCAAGATCAGCGTCGCACGCACACGCCCATCGTACCCCAGCGAAAGGAGGCGAATGACACTGTTGTAGGCCTTCCAGCCGGTCTTGAGGTCGTTCATGAGCTCATCCCTGTCCGAGGTGACTTTCAAGTTGAAGTCTCAATCAAAGTCGCTGCATGACAAAATCAAATTAATGTCAGGCAAGACACACTACATCCTTGTAGCCGTCGGGCGGGGTATCATGAAAGGTGTTGTCCGGACCAGCGTAGTGCACCGGCACACCACCCTTCCCCGGGCCTTTCCCCTTTTTCCCTTTCTCACCCTTCTGACTCTGGCCAAAGGATTTCCCTTTCTGACCCTGAAAAGAGGTTGAGGATTGACCCTGAGGACCCTCATAGGGCACGACACGCAGGTCGTCAGGGTCTGTTCCGAGAAACTCCGCTCCCCGAACATGGGAAGAATTGTCATCCTGACTCAGAAAAGGCCCAGGCTGGGGGCAGTCATCCTGACTCTGACCAGGCTCAGGCTGCGGGCATGTGGCACTCATGTTCGTTGATCCTCAGAGGATACAGAACTCTCAAGCGGTTATGTGTGCAGCTCACCCAAAAATCACTGCTGATTCGATGCCCAATGCAGACCAGGGTTCGTTTTGACCACTCTCTGACAAGATCGCACAACCCAGGCACTGGGATCCCTGACAGCTGTGGTGTCGTTCTGACGCACAAAGCGAGCAATGTCAGCAGCGGCCCGGGGATTCAGGGACCAAGTCAAAAAGAGAACCTGGGATAGCAAGGCCAATTATTGATGAGCACAACCTGGTCAGCCTCACACACATCATAAGCTCCGTCAAGATACTTGTTGGGCCCCCTTATCCAAATGAACCAAATGAGCAGCACCAGCCAAGTTCTTGGGAAGGTAGTCCAAGGCACAGGAATCGGCCATCCAAGAGATATTGACACTGCTTTAAGCTTGGAGTGTGTTAATATTTTGACACTGCTTTAATGTGTGTCTTGTGCATGTCAGTATGCACTGAATCTGAAATTGTCTTCTGTGACTCGGACCTCGTGATGATCTCATGCAATGGCGCCCGACGTGTCTGATTTACACCGCAGCGGGCATAGTCAAGCAACAGAACACGACAATGAGTGCAACGGTGCAACTGGCAATGCGACTGTCAAACATGCTGCTTCGAACAATGGCTGCACCCAAAGCTGAGCAGGCAGAGGGGTTGGCACCTTTGGTAGTCGCCGGGATCTGACGCTGACAGCTGCCCACAGAAGGCCTGAGGAACACCGACAAGTCATTCCAGCTACGTGGGTTAGTCAATCATCAATGATAGGGGGATAGGCAGCTAGGGGCTAAGTGGACCCTAATAAAGACGACAAGCCGACTAGCCATCACCGGTCACCACAATGCCTCTGACGCTGACAATGACAAAACCCACGACGCACCCGCTTCACAGCAGAGTAGTTATCTCTAAGGTTGAGATTCCGAAAGGGTGCGTTCAGGGTGCAATCCTGTCCCTACCACCAATGAAGGCCTAGAATGTCACACACACACACACTGTGGTTTAATAGAAGTGGTACAGAAGCCTTGGCTGAGACAGCCGCATTGATGTATTCTCCAATACATTATTATTTATGACTTGTTGCATTGCTGCTGCGACGATGCTATTGGCAAACGCAAGAACGCACCCTGGACGCACCCCACTATACAATGAAGCGACTAAGCAGTAAACCATTTTGCCAATGCACTAGCAGAACCAAGAACGCACCCTGGACACACCCAAGCCACACCGAGAATATAAGCAAGCAGAGCCGAAGTAAGAAAACATCCTACCCCCATCCAAGGCCCCTACTCGAAGCGAAGATGGCAAGGGATCAGCAGCAGCCACCTGACCAGGAGAAGTTTGGGAAGTTTTGTAAGAATGACCCCTGGAAACTTAAGTGCCCCGAACTGCCCTGTAAAACCACCCCGTGTGTTGTGTTGGGCGATGGGGTACGGGGGCTTTGTTCTTGGGATGTTTGGCTGCAGGCTTTGAAGGGCAGGTGGGAGTAACCATCAGGAGATCCAATACAGCTTTGCTTCAAACTTCTAGTTGAAAGATGATCTGATGACTGGGATTTTGGATCCGTGGTCTACCATTATGCTTCCCCTGGCCCTGCCAACGGACTTTTTCACTTCTTCCTGGCCCCGGATGACTTTGACCCTGACGACACCGACATGCCAGCGTCGTAGCCAAGCTGATAAGCCTCGATCTGGCCGAAGATCGGAGACTCCATGGCCTCCTTCCGAGACCTCGCAGCTTCCTCCCGCTGCTCCTTCTTGACCCTGGCCTTTTCCCGAGCAGTA
>BGNK01008270.1:1059-12306 GCA_003297005.1 Symbiodinium sp. clade A Y106 | reverse complement strand
TAAACTAGATACAGGGGATGATTGGACTGGTGAAACACCTAGACCAGCAGTGCCATGGTACATGGCTCAGATCAACCGATCGCTCTCTCGATCTCTATATATCCGTAGATCTCGCACTCTCGATCTCCCTCTCTATGTATCTTTCCCTTATTATGTTGATGGAGTGTATATATATGTATATGGTAGCTAATTATATTATACACACATATATATATATACATACATGATACATATCAGCTATAACATGTGTGCACACACAATTGTATCCGCACAGCTAATTCGCAGAGTCGCGGGTATATATTACATATGTATATATATATATATATATACATAGAATGCAATCAAGGCAGCAGTGCAACATGTACATATATATATACACATATATATATATATGATAGAAAGCACAGTCGTGATATTGTATATGAAGCAACATCTATGCACGTATTATATACATATATAGATTATTATTATATATCTGTTTCTCATATGTTGTCTCCACGGTCACGAGCTATCCGAGGCAGTGGATCCGGCAACTTCCGGTCAGGAAAACTGTTCTGAAGGAGAAAGCTGCAAGCTTTTCACGGGCTTTCCAACCTGCGGATCATGATCGCGAGAAGGANGTCACGAGCTATCCGAGGCAGTGGATCCGGCAACTTCCGGTCAGGAAAACTGTTCTGAAGGAGAAAGCTGCAAGCTTTTCACGGGCTTTCCAACCTGCGGATCATGATCGCGAGAAGGACATAGTGCCGAGACCTGAGGCATGTTCGTCTTCAGGGCCCACAGAAGGAATGCATGTCTGTTCCGATATGATGCCATGCTGCTTCCGCTTCGTGTGGGTGTCATGCGATATAGCATTTAAACTTTCAACGGAAACAAACACAATGTAAGGCGGGCTCGGCACAGATCCTCCGTCGGCTACAAGCGGTACTTCGGCAGGAACGTTCAGCAATNTGTGGGTGTCATGCGATATAGCATTTAAACTTTCAACGGAAACAAACACAATGTAAGGCGGGCTCGGCACAGATCCTCCGTCGGCTACAAGCGGTACTTCGGCAGGAACGTTCAGCAATGCCACCAGGAATGGCTGGTGGGGGGCCCTAGTCGATCGGTTTCTACAGGTGCACTGTACCCGGGGCAACAAGGCCAAAGCAGGTATGTACAACACTGGAGCTCTAGTATATAGCCATATATATTCACACCAAGGCCAGGGTGCACAGGACGGAGAGCGAGTATATATATATATATACCTATGATCTAGATAGGTACTTGGACCCAATATATTATTATACATAGGGCAATCTTAAGCGAGGACGTGATGTAGATTCTCAGGATTGTGTACGAGATCTAATATTAACGGGCACGGAGGAGACCANTCTTAAGCGAGGACGTGATGTAGATTCTCAGGATTGTGTACGAGATCTAATATTAACGGGCACGGAGGAGACCATAATATATACTTGTACATGTATATATGATGTCATCGTGTTGCAATGATTACTAATTGCAACAGAATTACATTGCTATGGCTATGTGAAATCTAGGTCGCACACATCATAATAATTTGGTATAGTATATATAATAATGTTGGCGGTTGACTGTTATAGCTATATATGTATAAATCACAGTACGGCTGGAACTCCCCTGTATCTAAATATATATTATATTATTATTACAAATTAAGTATGAACCCTCACTCAACAGCCTCCGTGATCCAGGCTACCGACCCCGAGATGCCCGACTTGGCAAGGATTCTGGAATCCGGCTACCAGGCGCCAGACAGTCTCGGCAAGCATGGTGGTTTCCGAGTATTGCCTGGGNCAGCCTCCGTGATCCAGGCTACCGACCCCGAGATGCCCGACTTGGCAAGGATTCTGGAATCCGGCTACCAGGCGCCAGACAGTCTCGGCAAGCATGGTGGTTTCCGAGTATTGCCTGGGAATGGGATTAGAACCTACACTGTAGAGCAACTGCTTGGATCGATGAAAGCATGCCAGCTGTCACTGTAGACGACCGACTGCTTGGATCAGAGCATGACAGCTGTCTCTGTAGACGACTTCCGAACACATCCACCTTGCAAGTGCTAGTTGAGCAAACACAGCTTTGGCCAGGACCTCGACCAAGACTGGTCTTCTGCAGGCTTGCAGGAGATCAAGCGGTACCTCGATGATGCGGTTTTCAAGGAGGAGTACACACCTATCGGAATTCTTGAGTTCGAGGTTGTACCGAGTGCTGAAGTGTTTCATAGATTTTGTGACCACTACGGTTTGGTCAGGACAGGCGGCAAGGGCAAGGGTCACATGCAGCAGTTTCACTCGACATAAGCGGACCAGCATGTGGGTTATGTTCCGGTACATAGTAACATGTAGCTAGAGCTACCCGATACGTGTGTTCAGGTAGCAGTGCTATTGGGGTCTACATCCGGACGTAGATACAGTGAATAGAGTGAGCTAGTGCTGGTGGTGGCTTGGTCGGCTGATTCGATTGCTCGCACTGCGAGCATCTCGATCATCTTGAATCTGTCAGTGAGCAGGCGAAGCATGTGGTCTTGAGTATCAGAAGATCAGCAACGAAGATTCCGAGAACCATCTAGAACTATANCGATTGCTCGCACTGCGAGCATCTCGATCATCTTGAATCTGTCAGTGAGCAGGCGAAGCATGTGGTCTTGAGTATCAGAAGATCAGCAACGAAGATTCCGAGAACCATCTAGAACTATATTATTAGAGCTGATAGAATTATGTGCTTCGGGCATGCTGTATATTATAAACATGTTGGTCATTACGTAGTTGTATATGGAGTCATCATAGTATAAAATAAGAAGCTTAAGTACATATATTATATTATATTTTTTAATCTATGGATCATGGAGTCTTTTGCAATCGTCATGAGGTGTACCATATGTGTACATGTATATATGGTCATGATTGTTGCACACGACACCTATGTACCGAATGACATGGTACATGTACAATGCATGTGTGTCCTACACATTTATAATGTTTAAGTCTATTGTTACCATGTATGAGTACATATATATATATAAACACAGAACATATAACTCTTCAATAGCATGTACATATACATGGAATGCACTGCTATATAGTGTGAGATGCTACTATATATATGTAATAAGTAGCTACGGTTCTGCTGAGCTGTGTAGATACCTACATGACTCATACACACACAGAGACATACATACATACATATATATATACATATGTATATTATATATATATACATATTTACAAGATCAGTGCTAACACACCGACAGAACCATTTATAATAAAGTTGGTTTACATGAATATTATTACATATGTACTAAATGGATACACACTCGATCGAGCATATGTATATATCGAGATGTATTTATATATATATATATTTATATCGAGCTAAATTCCATGGACATGTATATGACTCATGGTTCATTTCTTATTCGTTATTATACTGCATGATCAGGTCAACATATCATGATCATATTATACTTATAATGTGTACGTGCATATATATATATGTATATGTATATGTAGGCTTCTAATTCTCTATCAATTCTAAAGCTGTCCATGTCTCTACTATAGGCTGCTATAGCCAATTATAATGTACATGTGTGCATCCCCCACCCTATATATATATATATATAGTGCTGTAATATAATCATAAAGGACCATTTACAAATAATGTGTATATATGTATAGATGTATATGGATACATGTATATATATTAATATGTACACACATGGAAGCAATGCTTATACATGTATATATATATATATATATATTATATATATATATATATATATGGATACACATATATATGTATACACATATACACATACATATATATATATACATATATATATATATATACATATATATATATATATACATAAATATATATATATATATACATAAATATATATATATATATATATGTAGGTATGTACATGCTCATATAGCATGGAGTAGTTCTGCTTGCTGTAGCGACTCCTGCAAGTCACCCTCTGCTTACGACTTGGAGGAATTTTGGCAGGCCTGTCTGCAGCCGTTGAAGGTGCTGCGAGTGGTCATTGAACCTCGCGGGATCATTATATAAGGGTTAATAATTATAATGGTTTTCGATAGGCCATGGCCATAGCCAGGGGTCCTGGTAATAATATGCATATAGTTAACCCTTCTATTGTATCCTTTGAACCCACTCAGGGTATAGGTGCTTGCCTTATAAATTCAACTTGATAATTATATAAATTAGCGATAATACTTTAATTTCATTCTACTGACTCCCTAAAGCTCCATATAGAGGTTGCAACTAGTGGTCTGCACCGTCAGCAAGAGCTGCGACCGACGAGGACCAGCAATACGGAGGAAAACCCGAAATCGAAGCCAGTGCTGTTGTGCTTGTCTGCAAATTTGATTCTTGATGCCGACACCACGGAGAGTTCACATTATAAGACACACAGAGAGTCTTTTGCACGAGGGCATCAGCCGAGACGATGTGGAGCCAGGAAACCCTCAGACCTGAGTACAGATTACAATAGTGAAATCTGCCTAGGTTTTTGGCCCAGAACGACGTAGAGCTACGTAGACCGAAAGGCACCGGATGTGAAATCCACGTGAAAATTTGTGAAAAACCTCTCTGGCAGACAGTTGGGTGTGAAATACAAGTGAAAACGTGTGAAAATATATTCTGGCCTTTACGTAGAATTTTAGTCCTGTAATACGTAAACTGTACGTAATCTAGCTCCGTCGGCTGGGTTCCAGGTTCTCTGGGATCCCTTGTTTTGCCCCCCCAGGGGCTTTCAATTCGATTGGCCAGAGCCATGGCCCCGAAACCCACTGCTGCAGCCAAGCAGGCTGCTAAGAAGAGGAAAGATGAAGCTAGCTGCAAGTATCAATTCTCCTTTATATACTGGTTTCCCATATATATGCAACACCCTAGCCCAGATCCAGCTGTCGGCCTGCCGCCTGCTGCCCAGGAAGACTTCAACATGGAGAAGGAGATGCAGATGGCCCTGCAGCGATGCAACTCGAAGCTGTCGAGGGGTGACTAGGATGCACTGGTGTTGAGGTGTACGTGTCATAATTCATGGTCTCAACAGTTTCTTGTACTTAGGTAGCAGCTGCGAACTCCTGAGTGGCACTGGTCGCGACAAGAAGCCAGCAAAGCCAGCAGCAGGAGTGGACAGAACCAGATCTAGAGGACGTGGAGGTCAAGCGACCCTTCCCCGAGCTCCAGAGGCTACGGAAGCCCCTGCTGGGCATCCTGGTGCAAAGGCGACACCCTGCCGGAACCTGGATGGTGCTTTTCAAGAGGTCCAGTCTCCCTACCACAAGAAGACTCGAGTTTCATCGCCAGCTGCTGTGCAGGAGTGGATATCATTAATTGTACCTGTTATATGACTATGTAATGTACGATGCCAAAAACCACAAGTACCTCATTATCAGTCTTGTGACACGTCTCGCTACATTCTTTTTTCTCTAAGCAGCCTCCAAGCTATGAATAAATTATCATAGCACAATTAACAATGTATTTTAGCTAGCAAGCACTATACTAATATATATTAGATAATTAACTAGTATATTGGCCAGGACACACTACGTGACGTCGAGCCGGGTGAGGACGACACACGAGACTCTGGGCTACTGCACCCGCCTGGTAGCGAAGATGATCCTCTGACGAGCTCCAGGCCCATACCGCCAGTCCTGCCACGTAGTGAAGGCTCAGACTCGGGCCTTGCTGATGTTCACAAGCCCGAGAAGTCCGAGGTTCCCGAAGCCCAGCAAGTTCACTCTGGTGATGTTCAGAAACCCGAGAAGTCCCAGAAGGATCCCGAAGCCCTGCATGAAGTGGATCCTGGTGATGTTCAGAAACCGAAGAAGCCCCAGGATCCCGATGCCCAGCAAGTTCGACGAGATGATATTCAGAAACCGGAGAAGCCCCAGGATCCCGATGCCCAGCAAGTTCGACGAGGTGAAGTTCAGAAACCGGAGAAGCCCCAGGATCCCGATGCCCAGCAAGTTCGACGAGGTGAAGTTCAGAAACGGGAGAAGCTCCAGGATCCCGATGCCCAGCAAGTTCGACGACGTGAAGTTCAGAAGCCGGAGAAGCCCCAGGATCCCGATGCCCAGCAAGTTCGCCCTGGTAATGTTCAGAAACCGCAGAAGCCCCAGGATCCCGATGCCCAGCAAGTTCGCCCTGGTAATGTTCAGAAACCGGAGAAGCCCCAGGATCTGGCCCAGCCTGGTCATGCAGGTCCCGCGAAGGTCTGCCAGTCGCCTGTGGTCACAGCATCTGAGCCGCGAGCACTGAACCGTGACTGGAATGCAATCCAGAATCGACCGCATACATCTTTGGTTAACTTCTTCAATATCAATGTTGCACCGTGTATATTCAGCTCCTATCAACAACTACCGCGGTCCCGACATATTAGTATGACCGAGATGGACTCACAGAAGCCAACACAAACCAAAGCACATGATATATGTTGAAGATGTGATCACACCTGTCGTGGATGCAACACCACAAGCTACTAACAACATTACCGTTGCAAGTCGGCTTGACTTCCGGTCTCCATGCCTGGAACATGGCATGCAAGCAGGTGTGCTTACATACATATATCTAGTGCAGGNGGATGCAACACCACAAGCTACTAACAACATTACCGTTGCAAGTCGGCTTGACTTCCGGTCTCCATGCCTGGAACATGGCATGCAAGCAGGTGTGCTTACATACATATATCTAGTGCAGGCTCCATATATAGTACTTGGTCTATAAGTATATACATATATATATATATGTATATCCATATATATGTATATATCTACATATACATATATACACATGGTACATATATATATAGAGAGAGAGATATGTACTATATATGGTGGCAGGACCTTTACTGTATGGCAGGACCTTTACTGTATGTTAAACGGCATGTGTATCTCATGATGGAAACCAGTCATGCATGCGAGCAGGGTTCATGTGATGTGTGTGTNGGATGCAACACCACAAGCTACTAACAACATTACCGTTGCAAGTCGGCTTGACTTCCGGTCTCCATGCCTGGAACATGGCATGCAAGCAGGTGTGCTTACATACATATATCTAGTGCAGGGCTCCATATATAGTACTTGGTCTAGAAGTATATACATATATATATATATGTATATCCATATATATGTATATATCTACATATACATATATATATATACACATGGTACATATATATATATAGAGAGATATGTACTATATATATATGGTGGCAGGACCTTTACTGTATGGCAGGACCTTTACTGTATGTTAAACGGCATGTGTATCTCATGATGGAAACCAGTCATGCATGCGAGCAGGGTTCATGTGATGTGTGTGTNTATATATGGTGGCAGGACCTTTACTGTATGGCAGGACCTTTACTGTATGTTAAACGGCATGTGTATCTCATGATGGAAACCAGTCATGCATGCGAGCAGGGTTCATGTGATGTGTGTGTATGTATAGCTATAGGAGAGTATGCAACTCTATTTACAACATGTGCAAGCTAGATATGTGTTGCGATCGGTACATGTCATGATCCCTGATAACACATTGTATAGTACTTCATGATATTACGAACCGAGCCCAGGCCCACGGCACCTGGACTCGCAGAGCACCATGAGCCTTGGCTCATACCATGCCTCGCCGAGCAGGGCAGAGAAGATGTGCGATGCACTGCTGGAATACGGTTTGCCGGAACCGGATGAAGCACATGACCGTGGGCAGCCTCCACCGCGAAAATTGCTTGAGTATGTCTTCGGCAAGGTGGGTGAGAAGGCCAAGAGTCTCGGGGAAGTGGAGCGAGCCTTTATGGTATTGAAGTGGACAAGAACGATTGGGGCCTTGGCCTTGACTTTCACGGATGTGGATGCGACCCATGGCGAGATGGCAGCAAGACTCCACAGCACGGCCCTGGAGTTCTCGAAGGAGCACAACACCCTGGAGAAGCTCAGCAAGGACCAGGACAAAAGCATCGGCATCATCACCGGCATCGCCGACAAGAAAAGACAAGAGATCAAGAACATCCAGGACCCAAACAAGTTCAAAGAGCAGCTGAAAAAGATCGATTCATGGGCGATAGAGAAGATGGAAGCGAAAAAGAATTCTGTTATTCAGGAGTCGCAACGTGTCTATCAGCTGCAGTTGAACTTCGCTGAGGCTCTTGTGGAACTCCTGGATGCAGTTGAAGCGGAGCACTACAGTCGGTTTGCAGACGAGGATGTCGCCATGGACCTTGAAGCCCAGCTGCAGGCCTTGATGCTCGAGGCCCACGGTGCCGACAGCGGTGCCGGACAGGCGCCCAGCCCACCTGAGCCGTTGCTGGCCGTCAAGGACGAGGTGACTTGGGTGCAGGGGGCATGCTATGATGTATTCGAATTCTATGACTAGTATACACCTACTATAGTTATAGATCCCAAGAATAAAACAAAAGAGCATAGTACTACAAGCAGATGCTAGTTCAACAGGAGTTGGCATCTATCTATATCTAGATCTACCACGGGTCAGATCTGGGTCTCTGACGGTTACCATTCAAGTTTTAATTACTAGGTTTCAGAAGTATGCAGCTAGAACATGCAATGTATCTACGTATATACATAATTTGCTTATGTTCATGATCATGATATATACATGCACAACAATACGACTACAAAACCATGCCATAACCCACACACAAAAACACGACTCTCTGGACTTAATTCCCCGAAGCCTTCAGCGAAATGAGGTGCCCGGCCATGATCATGATGACGGTGCACCGTCGAAGGCATCAGAAGCAGCCTCCAGNGTTGCTGGCCATCAAGGACGAGGTGACTTGGGTGCAGGGGGCATGCTATGATGTATTCGAATTCTATGACTAGTATACACCTACTAATATAGTTATAGATCCCAAGAATACAACAAAAGAGCATAGTACTACAAGCAGATGCTAGTTCAACAGGAGTTGGCATCTATCTATATCTAGATCTACCACGGGTCAGATCTGGGTCTCTGACGGTTACCATTCAAGTTTTAATATATAATTACTAGGTTTCAGAAGTATGTAGCTAGAACATGCAATGTATCTACGTATATACATAATTTGCTTATGTTCATGATCATGATATATACATGCACAACAATACGACTACAAAACCATGCCATTACCCACACACAAAAACACGACTCTCTGGACTTAATTCCCCGAAGCCTTCAGCGAAATGAGGTGCCCGGCCATGATCATGATGACGGTGCACCGTCGAAGGCATCAGAAGCAGCCTCCAGNACCCACACACAAAAACACGACTCTCTGGACTTAATTCCCCGAAGCCTTCAGCGAAATGAGGTGCCCGGCCATGATCATGATGACGGTGCACCGTCGAAGGCATCAGAAGCAGCCTCCAGTCCGAAGGGAAGCCAGGCGAGGTTCTAGAACTCGTGATCGTGAGACACATGTGTGTGATTGCAACCCTGTAGCTTGCCTCAGCAACCCCCCTTACCCCAGTGCGATGTTGCCATAATTATGCATTCACACTAGCTGAACCGCTGCAGGCAGAGCCACTCGAGATCGCAGCGACTGGGCCCGAGGCGATGGTGGAGAATGCAGAGGCCGCCAGCAAGGAGGCCAAGAGACTGCAGCACAATGCCCGAGTGACATTCGATCGCAGGATCAAGAGCAGCTAGACGTGATCAAAAGATGTTGAGTGTTGCCTGATGCTACCTTTTTGTCTGTTACCCTACACTTAAACTTTAATCATACCGATCATGGTAATCCTCTGCCGAGTCTGAGGTGGTGACTGTCCGCCTGAGATCCTCGATAAGGTGCAATCCTTGCAGGGACAGCCAAGCTTCAAGTCTGCAATATAATTCTTCGGCAGGCTTCAGGCCTTCGGACAGTTGCAATCGAATGTCAGTACAGATATCGATCGTGGGCAGGCATGTTGTAATTCACTCTAGACCTACCCGGAGTATCATGATGGCTGCGACTGCTGAGATCGGCTGAAGCAGCTGAGCCTGATCTTCAACGAGTGGTATAAGAGCGGGCAGGACTTCATGGGCACGTCAGTCATGCAGGAGGCCACAAAGAAGGTTTCTGACGAAAGCCGAGGGAAACAGGCCATGGTCTCGTACAAAGCTTTGAAAGAAAAGTACGGTGCTAAGACAGCATCGAAGATTCGCGACAAGAAGAAAGCAGAAGAAAAAATCGCAATCCTAAGCTCGAACCTCGAGCACTCTGGTTCCCCCACCCCGAAGCCAATGAGGATCCAGCCACTCGATGATCAGCTAGTTTCGTTTTGGTTGTTATCTTCCTCTCGTGATCATTGCTAATAACCGGTGCCCCGCTAATATTACAAGTATTTCACTGATCAATCCAGGACCTGGTTAATTGCAATCAGGTATATATGATTAGGTCTACATGTACATTATNCCTCTCGTGATCATTGCTAATAACCGGTGCCCCGCTAATATTACAAGTATTTCACTGATCAATCCAGGACCTGGTTAATTGCAATCAGGTATATATGATTAGGTCTACATGTACATTATAATTAGACATGCAGACATATTATATCGTTCTCTATATAAATATATATATATATATATATATGATACATACATGTACAAACAGATGACACTACAATTATTATAATAATGTATATTATTATATTATATATATAAGTAGATACGTACTTTATTAGAGTCTTTTGCACTATAGCCAATTATAATTATAGTATTCCCCATGCCATGCAACATTACTAGACACTCTTCTGGTATCGTATGTATTATTAAAGCAAATTTTAAACAATTAATGCCCTGCATCCATGGCCACCCCACAATGCTCCTCCTGTCGCGGCCCAGGACTGGGAGATGTTTCGCTGTTTCGACAGCCTCGAGTTCGAGCTCAAAGACGTCAGCAGCTCTAGTACTGGCTTCGGTGCNCCCAGCTTGCGAGCCTCTTCTACAATTATCCCCAGAATGTTGTTCTGATCAGTGTACCGATGTCATTATTTACCCCAAGGGTCCAAAGGACCCAATAATCGGGTACTGGGGTTTAGTAAAGTATATGTATAGCTATAGGTTACGTAATAATTACTGTTTTGGAGAGATATAAGGTACTTAGACCCTTGGGGTTACATGTACAATGACACGAGTATTAAAGATGATATTGGACAACCCTGCTAAAATCGTTTCAAGGCCATTGCTGCAAGACATGACGAAGTGCGGACACCGGAAGAGTGAGTT
>BGNK01008268.1:0-12309 GCA_003297005.1 Symbiodinium sp. clade A Y106 | reverse complement strand
ATACTTCATCTTTTCGAAGTCTTCTTCCATCTGCTTGATCAACGTCAACTTTCTCACTTGTGGTTCTTCTTCTTTTACCACCTTCACTTGTGCTCTGTAGATCTTGAGGTCTGTCACCGCTGAATTTCTTACAAACCTCACTGGCACTCTTGCTCCTCCTTTCTTGAGAAACGCGTTGAATTGATCTAGGGGATCTAGTCCCCATATTCCAAAGCTTGCCAACAGCAAACAATGGTTGTGTCACATCTCCAAACACTGCTGAATCTCTCACTTTGATCACTCTTCCATCTGTCCTTTGGAACTCAAACGTGATGTTCGCTCTTGNCTGCTGAATCTCTCACTTTGATCACTCTTCCATCTGTCCTTTGGAACTCAAACGTGATGTTCGCTCTTGTTTCAGTTGTTCTGATCCTGTTACCTTGGGCATCTTGGATAACCATCCTAGGCGCTGGGAATTCAACCGTACCTAAGTCTTCACTGTAGTAACTCAGGGGTAGCACGTGGCAATCTGCTCCACTGTCGAGCACGACTTCTACCAGTGNGGCATCTTGGATAACCATCCTAGGCGCTGGGAATTCAACCGTACCTAAGTCTTCACTGTAGTAACTCAGGGGTAGCACGTGGCAATCTGCTCCACTGTCGAGCACGACTTCTACCAGTGATTCTGAATACCTGGCACTAACGGCTCTTATCTGATGACCTGGACTTGGGATCTCAACTGGCTTCTCTAACCAATCTTGCTTGGAAAGATCTATCTCTTCTTCTGAGTCTGTAAAACCTGGACTTGGGATCTCAAATGGCTTCACCATCCAATCTTGTTTGGTTTCATCCCATCGCAAGATATCCTCTCCGGGCTTCGCCTTCTTCGAATTCAACTTGTCCGCTTCTAAATCTTCATACCACTCATGAAGTTCATCTCTTTCATACTCTTCTTCATCACTTCCATCAGCCATGTTAACCACTTTCACCAACTGCTTGCTTTCTGTCATCTTCACTGTTCGTACTGACCAGTCATGTGCTAGGTCTTCAAACATACCCATCAGATCTACATAATCATCATCATCAACTTCTTCAATGATAGGCATAGGCGTGGTAACCAATCGTCGAACTTGTTCATTTCCTTTTGCTGCTGGTGCTGTTCTTGCTTGCGGCTGTGTNTCAGATCTACATAATCATCATCATCAACTTCTTCAATGATAGGCATAGGCGTGGTAACCAATCGTCGAACTTGTTCATTTCCTTTTGCTGCTGGTGCTGTTCTTGCTTGCGGCTGTGTTAATGAGCTTGCTTGTGGATCAGTGCTCCAGTCTTCTTCTCCAGTTTCCTGAACATTCCGCACTTTTCCTTTTCCACCTTTTCCTTTTCCTTTTCCACTTGGTGCCGACCAACACTCAGAANGTCCGCTTTTTCCTTTTCCGCTCTCGTAGCCTTTTCCTTCAACCTGCCGCACATTCTTTCCACCTTTCTTTCCTTTTCCTTTTCCAAAACCTCTTCCGAAACCTCTTCCTTTTCCTTTTCCTTTGTCTCCTTTACCTTTTCCGCCTTTTCCTTTATCACCTTTGCCCTTTTGATCACCTTTTCCTTTTCTGAAGTAGATCCTATCTAACTCCATTGGTATTGGTCNGCCCTTTTGATCACCTTTTCCTTTTCTGAAGTAGATCCTATCTAACTCCATTGGTATTGGTCCTTGATAGGGCTTGCTGCTTGTGTGTGTGGTTGGATCTGGGACACTCAGTGATCCCAGAATGTTCTCTGCTGACCATGTTTGATTGCTTCTTTCATACTGTAGCAACTTTGTTCTCAACTCATCATACGTGGTTCTATCAGTGATATCAACCATTACATGTTGCTTCAAATTTTGTGGTATCCCTTTGAGCAACGTTCCAATCTTGAGATTGTCATCATACTTTGTTCCTGAAATCTTCTCATACTCCGAGATGAGCTTTTCGAACGTTAGCACGTAATCCATCAGCGATGCTCCTTTGCTCATTGCCGGAAACCCGACCAATGCCTGGGCCATAGCTAAGCTTCTCGACCTTGAACTTGGTTCCAGTTCCGCTGTCAGCTTTCTCCACACTTCAAAACCATTCANGATGCTCCTTTGCTCATTGCCGGAAACCCGACCAATGCCTGGGCCATAGCTAAGCTTCTCGACCTTGAACTTGGTTCCAGTTCCGCTGTCAGCTTTCTCCACACTTCAAAACCATTCATGCCACTGACACTTCGCAATACCTTCAATGGTCTGTTCCTCAAGTAGCTGCTTAGCACTGAATACAGCTTCATTCCTCTATTCATCCTCTCTCGGTCATCACCAAAGAAAGTATTCGAGATGTCACTGCTTATCTCAACCTTCTGATCTTCAGCACTCTTCAAATCAGTCAAGAAAGATTGATCCATAAATGCTAGAAAGTTCTTGAACGTAAACGCCCAGTCGCTCCACTGCGACACTTCTTCTTCAATCGTTGCAGGACTAAACGCTTCCGGTGGCTTCAGAATCTCTCCTCCGGTATCAAAAGGTACCGAAGCTGGTCCCGGCGTTGCTACCGGTGCCCTTGTTCCTTGTCTTGGATCTTCCACTAACCTTTGTAATGCTGCCGTCAGCTGAGCTTGCTGATTCGCCGTCTGTGTTGCGACTCTTGCCATAGCTTCTGTAGCTTGACCTAGGTTGTTCATCAGCATATTGAACCTCTCTTGTTGATTCGGCTGNGCCGTCTGTGTTGCGACTCTTGCCATAGCTTCTGTAGCTTGACCTAGGTTGTTCATCAGCATATTGAACCTCTCTTGTTGATTCGGCTGCTGCGGCTGCTGTTGCGGTTGCTGTTGCTGTTCCATCTCTTCAACAGCTTGGCAGGTACTTCACTTCAACCTTCGTTGGCTCAAGGTCTTTCACTTTCAATCGCTCTTGATCACTTTCAACCACTTCTCTTCACTTTGGCAAGATGCTCTNCTTCGCTGGCTTCTCCAGCCTTTGCTGGCTTCCCTGGATCTTTGCTTCTTCAGCTGCTGGCCTTTGCCAACAGCTCCGCTACCATGAAAGTTTAAAACCTTTTACCAACACTTCTCTTTTCCTCACAGCACGGACGCACTTCACTTTTCCTGCTACGTCCGCTGTCTTGAGCCTCCGTTTGACCTACGGATGCACAGTGGTGAGACATACGAAATTGGGCTACAATACCGACTACGCTTCAAATGAAATGTTTGTTACCTCAACACAAGTGAATCCGCGAGTCCGTATGAATGCTTGTGTATAAGGGGCCCCATCTGTTGTGGTGATGTCATTGGTTTCACACTCTTCCTTGTTACGATACTTTTACAGGTTGAGGATCAGCATAATTTGGGCATGTCTGGGCAACTCACTCATCCCCACAGCCTTGTTCGGGTTTAGGAGGCTGGGGGAGCCTCGTTCAGAAACAGCCACACTCACCTACATCCAAACCCAAAATGTCCCAACGAGTACTATCACTGTTTATACTGACAAATACAACTCCTCCATACGGCCGACACACCAAAAAAAAACGTTTCCATTCGGTCCCTGCTCCTTGTTCAGTACGGGCTGGGTTTTTGTTGGTCCCCGTGGTTTTTGTGGGTACTGTCGGAAAAGCTTTGCCTCTGCCTTGGGTAGGCCGGCGCTCAACAGCTTCTCGAGCATGCGTGGACAGAGTCCGAGGCAAGCCCGCCGCCTCCGCCCTGTCCAGGGTCTCCTTTGAACCTTCCCTCCCGCGCACGGGTTTTCCTTCTACTTCGCCACGCATCCATGACCAAAACAAGTCTTCCTCTCAGCGGACAGGGCTTTCAGTGGTCGCTCTGCAGCCCGGACCGAGATTCTTCGTTGAGATGAAAGCCCTCCTAACCCAACGACGGGTTTTGAAAGGTCGCCTCGTGTACCCCTTGCCACCTGGAGGTCCAAAAGAATGCCCTCCCCTTGCCACAATGGTGTTTATTTGGGCAAATGGCTACTGAGGCAAGAACAAATGAAGCCTTGACAGGCAACACAAGGATTTATACATCTTGACAAGGTTTCATCCAGACGTGCCGGTATCGCCGGGTGTTTCTGGGCCTATGTTTTCTTTCTGTTGCCTGTTTTTCCTCTAGGTGCCCTTCTAATTCGCAAGGTTATGCAGGGTTCGATCACTGTCATGCCTTTCCCGGGCTCGGGCTTCCGGCTTTGGCGCTCTGCAAGCTTCCCGCCCTCGCGGGTTTCCTGCCCTTCGCTGGCTCCCTGGTTTTCGCGGGCTCCCCGTTAAATGCGGGCTTCCTTGTCTTTGCCCTTTGCGGGCTTCCCGCTGTGGCCTCCCTGCCCTTCGCGGTCTTTCGCCATCTTCATGCCCTTCGCGGGCTCCCTGCCCTTGGCGGACTTCCTGCCATTCACGGGCTCCCTGCCTCGCAACCTGCCCGTCACGGGCGAAGAATTCTTACCTGGTAACGTACTGAAATACGCTAGTCCCTCTCGAGCGTTCGCTCCTTGTTCTCAAACTCTCTATGTAGTCTCTTTCGCTGGGATTGCGAACGGTTTGCTCCTTCTGCTCAAATCCTCCAGTCTCTTTTCTGGTGTTTCAAAACTCTTGTCCTCAAATTCCCCAGTGTCTTTCGAGCGATTTGCTCCTTGTTCTCAAATTCTCAAGTCTCTTTCGAGCGGCTCGCCCCTTGTTCTCAAATGCTCTAGTCTCTTTCGAGCGATTTGCTGCTTTGTCTCAAAATCTCTATGTTTGCTCCTTGTTCTCATCTCTAGTCTCTTTCGAGCGGTTTGCTCCTTGTTCTCATTCTTTAGTCCCTTTCCAACGGAATTCTCTAGTTTCTTTCGAGCAGTTTGCGCCTTGTTCTCAAATTCTCTAGTCTCTTTCGAGCGACCTGCTCCTTATTCTCAAATTCTCTATACTCTCCTCCGTGCGCTTTGCTCCTTATTCTCAAAATCCCTGGTCCCTTTCGAGCAATTTGCGCCTTGTTCTCAAATTTTCTAGTCTCTTTCGAGCAGTTTGCTGCCTGTTCTCACACTCGCTACTCTCTTTCGATCGGTTTGCTCCCTGTTCTCAAATTCCCTGGTCACTTTCGACCAGTGTGCGCCTTGTTCTCAAATTCTCTAGTCTCTTTGGAGCGGTTTGCTCCTTGTTCTGTTCCCTGTTCTCAAATTCCCTGTCCCTGTCGAGCAGCTTGCGTATTCTCTAGTCTCTTTCGAGCGGTTTGCTCCTTGTTCTCAAATTCCCTAGTGTCTTTCGAGCAGTTTGCACCTTGTTCTCAAACTCTCTAGTCTCTTTTGAGCGGTTTGCGCCTTGTTCTGAAAGTCTCTACTCTCTTTCGAGCGGTTTGCTCCCAGTTCTCGAATTCCCTAGTCCCTTTCGAGCCGTCTGCGCGCTGTTCTCACATTCTTTAATCCCTTTCGAGCGGTTTGCTCCTTGTTCTCCAATTCTCTACTCTCTTTCGAGCGGTTTGCGCCTTGTTCTCAAATTCTCTAGTTCTCATTCTCTACTCTTTTTCGAGCGGTTTGCTCCCTGTACTCAAATTCCCTAGTCCCTTTCCAGCAAGCAGTTTGCGCCTTTTTCTCGAATGCGCTTGTCCCTTTCGAGCAGGTTGCGCCTTGTTCTCAAATGCTCTAGTCTCTTTCGAGCGGTTTGCTCCCTGTTCTCAAATGCCCTAGTCCCTTTCGAGCAGTGGCGCCTTGTTCTCAAATTCCCTAGTCTCTTTCGAGCGGTTGGCTCCCAGTTCTCGAATTCCCTAGTCCCTTTCGAGCCGTTTGCGCGTTGTTCTCACATTCTTTAATCTCTTTCGAGCGGTTTGCTCCTTGTTCTCAAATTCTCTACTCTCTTTCGAGCGGTTTGCTCCCAGTTCTCGAATTCCCTAGTCCCTTTCGGGCGGTTTGCGCGTTGTTCTCACATTCTGTAATCTCTTTCGAGCGGTTTGCTCCTTGTTCTCAACTCTCTAGTCCCTTTCGAGCGGTTTGCGCCTTGTTCTCAAATTCTCTAGTCCCGTGTCTTTCGAGCGGTTTGCTCCTTGTTCTCAAATTCTCTACTCTCTTTGGAGCGGTTTGCGCCCTGTTGTCAATTTCCTAGTCCCGTTCGAACAGTTTGCTCCTTGTCACCCCTTGTTCCCAAATTCTCTACTCTCTTTCAAGCGGTTTGTTCTCCGTCGTCAAATGCCCTAGTCTCTTTCGAGCGGTTTGCCCCCTGTTCTCAAATGCCCTAGCCCCTTTCGAGCAGTTTGCGCCTTGTTCTCAAATTCCCTAGTATCTTTCGAGCGGTTGGCTCCTTGTTCTCAAAATCTATACTATTTGTTTGGGTTTGCTCCTTGTTTTCAAATTCTGTACTCTCTTTCGAGCGGTTTGCTCCCTTTCTCAAATTCCCTAGCGCCTTTCGAGCAGTTTGCGCCTTGTTCTCAAATTCTCTAGTCTCTTTCGAGAGGTTTGCTCCTTGTTCTCCAATTCTCTACTCTCTTTCGAGCGGTTTGCTCCTTGTTCTCAAACTCTCCAGTCCCCTTCGAGCAGTTTGCGACTTGTTCCCGAAATATATCTAGTCTCTGTCGAGCGGTTTGCTCCCTGTTCTCAAATTCCCTAGTCTCTTTCGAGCAGTTTGCACCTTGTCCTCAAACTCTCTAGGCTCTTTCGAGCGGTTTGCTCCTTGTTCTCAAATTCTCTACTCTCGTTCGAGCGGTTTGCTCCCAGTTCTCGAATTCCCTAGTCCCTTTCGAGCCGTTTGCGCGTTGTTTTCGAGCGGTTTGCGCCTTGTTCTCAAATTCTCTAGTCTCTTTCGAGTGGTTTGCTCCTTTTTTATCATTCTCTACTCTTTTTCGAGCGGTTTGCTCCCTGTACCCAAATTCCCTAGTCCCCCAGTTTGCGCCTTGTTCTCGAATGCTCTAGTCCCTTTCGAGCAGTTTGCGCCTTGTTCTCAAATGCTCTAGTCNGTACCCAAATTCCCTAGTCCCCCAGTTTGCGCCTTGTTCTCGAATGCTCTAGTCCCTTTCGAGCAGTTTGCGCCTTGTTCTCAAATGCTCTAGTCTCTTTCGAGCGGTTTGCTCCCTGTTCTCAAATGCCCTAGTCCCTTTCGAGCAGTCTGCGCCTTGTTCTCAAATTCCCTATAGTCTCTTTCGAGCGGTTGGCTCCGTGTTCTCAAATTCTCTTGCTCCTTGTTTTCAAATTCTGTACTCTCTTTCGAGCGGTTTGCTCCCTTTCTCAAATTCCCCAGTTTGCGAAGTGTTCTCAAATTCTCTAGTCTCTTTCGAGCGGTTTGCTCCCAGCTCTCGAACTCCCTAGTCCCTTTCGAGCCGTTTGCGTGTTGTTCTCACATTCTTTAATCTCATTCGAGCGGTTTGCTCCTTGTTCTCAAACTCTCTAGTCCCTTTCGAGCGGTTTGCGCCTTGTTCTCAAATTCTCTTGTCTCTTTCGAGCGGTATTTTCTCATTCCCTACTCTTTTTCGAGCGGCTTGCTCCCTGTACTCAAATTCCCTAGTCCCTTTCGAGCAGTTTGCGCCTTGATTTCAAATTCTCTAGTTTCTTTCGAGAGGTTTGCTCCTTGTTCTCCAATTCTCCACTCTCTTTCGAGCGGTTGGCTCCTTGTTCTCAAAATCCCCAGTCCCCTTCGAGCAGTTTGCGCTGTTCTCGAAATATATCTAGTCTCTGTCGAGCCGTTTGCTCCCTGTTCTCAAATTCCCTAGTCTCTTTCGAGCAGTCTGCACCTTGTTCTCGAACTCTCTAGGCTCTTTCGAGCGGTTTGCTCCTTGTTCTCAAATTCTGTACTCTCGTTCGAGCGGTTTGCTCCCAGTTCTCGAATTCCCAGTCCCTTTCGAGCCGTTTGTGCGTTGTTTTCGAGCGGTTTGCGCCTTGTTCTCAAATTCTCTAGTCTCTTTCGAGCGGTTTGCTCCTTTTTTCTCATTCTCTAGTCTTTTTCGAGCGGTTTGCTCCCTGTACCCAAATTCCCTAGTCCCCCAGTTTGCGCCTTGTTCTCGAATGCTCTAGTCCCTTTCGAGCAGTTTGCGCCTTGTTCTCAAATGCTCTAGTCNGTACCCAAATTCCCTAGTCCCCCAGTTTGCGCCTTGTTCTCGAATGCTCTAGTCCCTTTCGAGCAGTTTGCGCCTTGTTCTCAAATGCTCTAGTCTCTTTCGAGCGGTTTGCTCCCTGTACTCAAATGCCCTAGTCCCTTCCGAGCAGTCTGCGCCTTGTTCTCAAATTCCCTATAGTCTCTTTCGAGCGGTTGGCTCCTTGTTCTCAAATTCTCTACTACTTTTTTGGGTTTGCTCCTTGTTTTCAAATTCTTCTGTACTCTCTTTCGAGCGGTTTGCTCTCTTTCTCAAATTCCCCAGTTTGCGCCGTGTTCTCAAATTCTCTAGTCTCTTTCGAGCGGTTTGCTCCTTATTCTCTAATTCTTTACTCTCTTTCGAACGGTTTGTTCCAGTTCTCGAATTCCCTAGTCCCTTTCGGGCCGCGTGTTGTTCTCACATTCTTTAGTATCTTTCGAGCGGTTTGCTCCTTGTTCTCAAACTCTCTACTCCCTTTCGAGCGGTTTGCGCCTTGTTCTCAAATTCTCTAGTCTCTTTCGAGCGGTTTGCTCCATTTTCCTCATTCCCTACTCTTTTTCGAGCGGCTTGCTCGCTGTGCTCAAACTCTCTAGTCCCTTTCCAGCGGTTTGCGCCTTGTTCTGAAAGTCTCTACTCTCTTTCGAGCGGTTTGCTCCCTGTCATCAAAGTCCCCAGTCCACTTCGAGCAGTTTGCGCCTTGTTCTCGAATTATATCTAGTCTCTGTCGAGCGGTTTGCTCCCTGTTCTCAAATTCCCCAGTCTCTTTCAAGCAGTTTGCACTTTGTTCCCAAACTCTCTAGGCTCTTTCGAGCGGTTTGCTCCTTGTTCTCAAATTCTCTACTCTCTTTCGAGCGGTTTGCTCCCAGTTCTCGAATTCCCTAGTCCCTTTCGAGCCGTTTGCGCGTTGTTCTCACATTCTTTAGTCTCTTTCGAGCGGTTTGCTCCTTGTTCTCAAACTCTCTAGAACCTTTCGAGCGGTTTGCGCCTTGTTCTCAAATTTTCTAGTCTTTTTCGAGCGGTTTGCTTCGTTTTTCTCATTCTCTACTCTGTTCGAACGGTTTGCTCCCTGTACTCAAATTCCCTAGTCCCTTTCGAGCAGTTTGCGCCTTGTTCTCGAATGCTCTAGTCGCTTTCGAGCGGTTTGCTCCTATTTTCTCATTCTCTACTCTTTTTCGAGCGGTTTGCTCCCTGTACTCAAATTCCCTAGTCCCTTTCGAGCAGTCTGCGCCTTGTTCTCAAATGCCCTATAGTCTCTTTCGAGCGGTTGGCTCCTTGTTCTCAAATTCTCTACTACGTTTTTGGGTTTGCTCCTTGTTTTCAAACTCTGTACTATCTTTCGAGCGGTTTGCTCCCTTTCTCAAATTCCCTATAGTGCCTTTCGAGCAATTTGCGCCTTGCTCACAAATTCTCTAGTCTCTTTCGAGCGGTCTGCTCCTTGTTCTCCAATTCTCTAGTCTCTTTCGAGCGGTTTGCTCCCTGTTCTCAAAATCCCGAGTCCCTTTCGAGCCGTTTGCGCGTTGTTCTCACATTCTTTAATCTCTTTCGAGCGGTTTGCTCCTTGTTCTCAAACTACCTAGTCCCTTTCGAGCGGTTTGCGTCTCTTTCGAGCGGTTTGCTCCTTTTTTCTCATTCTCTACTCTCCCTGTATTCAAATTCACTAGTCCCTTTCGAGCAGTTTGCGCCTTGTTCTCGAATGCTCTAGTCCCTTTCGAGCAGTTTGCGCCGTGTTCTTAAATGCTCTAGTCTCTTTCGAGCGGTTTGCCCCCTGTTCTCAATTGCCCTAGTCCCTTTCGAGCAGTTTGCACCTTGTTCTCAAATTCCCTAGTATCTTTCGAGCGGTTGGCTCCTTGTCAAATTCTCTACTATTTTTTGGGTTTGCTCCTTATTTCCAAATTCTGTACACTCTCTCGAGCGGTTTGCTCCCTTTCTCAAATTCCCTAAAGGGCCTTTCGAGCAGTTTGCGCCTTGTTCTCAAACTCTCTAGTCTCTTTCGAGCGGTTTGCTCCTTGTTCTCCATGTCTCTACTCTCTTTCGAGGGGCTTGCTCCCTCTTCTCAAATTCCGCAGTCCCCTTCGAGCAGTTTGCGCATTGTTCTCGAATTATATCTAGCTCTGTCGAGTGGTTTGCTCCTTGTTCTCAAATTCTCTACTCTCTTTCGAGCAGTTTGCACCTTGTTCTCAAACTCTCTAGTCTCTTTCGAGCGGTTTGCTCCTTGTTCTCCAAATTCTCTACTCTCTTTCGAGCGGTTTTTGCTCCCAGTTCTCGAATTCCCTAGTCCCTTTCGAGCCGTTTGCGCGTTGTTCTCACATTCTTTAATGTCTTTCATGCGGTTTGCTCCTTGCTCTCAAACTCTCTAGTCTCTTTCGAGCGGTTTGCTTTTCGTTCTCTTTTTCGAGCAGTTTGCTCCTTTTTTCTCATTCTCTACTCTTTCTCGAGCTGTTTGCTCCTTGTACTCAGATTCCCTTGTCCCTTTCGAGCAGTTTGCGCCTTGTTCTCGAATNGTTCTCTTTTTCGAGCAGTTTGCTCCTTTTTTCTCATTCTCTACTCTTTCTCGAGCTGTTTGCTCCTTGTACTCAGATTCCCTTGTCCCTTTCGAGCAGTTTGCGCCTTGTTCTCGAATGCTCTAGTCCCTTTCGGGCAGTTTGCGCCTTGTTCTCAATTGCTCTAGTCTCTTTCGAGCGGTTTGCTCCCTGTTCTCAAATGCCCTAGTCCCTTTCGAGCAGTATGCGCCTTGTTCTCAAATCCCCTAGTCTCTTTCGAGCGGTTTGCTCCTTGTTCTCCAATTCTCTAGTCTCTTTTCAGCGGTTTGCTCCCTGTTTTCAACTTCCCCAGTCCCCTTCGAGCAGTTTGCGCCTTGTTCTCGAATTATCTAGTCTCTGTCGAGCGGTTTGCTCCTTGTTCTCAAATTCCCTAGTGTCTTTCGAGCAGTTTGCACCTTGTTCTCAAACTCTCTAGCCGCTTTCGAGAGGTTTGCTCCTTGTTCTCAAATTCTCTACTCTCTTTCGAGCGGTTTGCTCCCAGATGTCGAATTTCTTGAATGCTCTAGTCCCTTTCGAGCAGTTTGCCTTGTTCTCAATTGCTCTAGTCTCTTTCGAGCGGTTTGCNAAATTCTCTACTCTCTTTCGAGCGGTTTGCTCCCAGATGTCGAATTTCTTGAATGCTCTAGTCCCTTTCGAGCAGTTTGCCTTGTTCTCAATTGCTCTAGTCTCTTTCGAGCGGTTTGCGCCCTGTTCTCAAACGCCCTAGTCCCTGTCGAGCAGTTTGCGCCTTGTTCTCAAATCCCCTAGTCTCTTTCGAGCGGTTGGCTCCTTGTTCTCAAATTCTGTACTTATTTTTTTGGGTTTGCTCCTTGTTCCCGAAAGCATCGCGAAGGGTTCTTCCGTGCGGAGCCCCGCAGAGAAGATACATAGGGTGAAGTACATAGAGTGAAGTGATGCACTTGATTCTATGTGACTCTAGTGTGACTCTAGTNGCGAAGGGTTCTTCCGTGCGGAGCCCCGCAGAGAAGATACATAGGGTGAAGTACATAGAGTGAAGTGATGCACTTGATTCTATGTGACTCTAGTGTGACTCTAGTACTCTGTGACTCTAGTACTCTGTGACTCTGTGGCTCTGTGACTCTGTGACTCTATGACTCTATGACTCTATGACTCTATGACTCTATGACTCTATGACCTTTATGACTCTATGACTCTATGACTCTATTGACTCTATGACTCTATGACTCTATAGACTCTATGACTCTATATCTCTACTATACACTCTACTATACTCAAACTCTATCTCGGTATATTAATCTTTCTTTTATAGCCGGGGTGGCACCATCCCCATCGATCGGGAATGCAACCCTTCACAGNATCTCGGTATATTAATCTTTCTTTTATAGCCGGGGTGGCACCATCCCCATCGATCGGGAATGCAACCCTTCACAGGGATTCGCGTGGTCGAGCGCACGAACGCGAGGTAAAGTGACACAGTGTGCGGCGCAACGTGCAACCCTTCACAGGGATTGGCAGGGTTGAATGCACGAACGCGAGGTAAAGTGACACACTTTGAGGCGCGATGCGGCGCAACCGTGCAACCCTTCACAGGGATTGGCAGGGTCGAACGCACGAACGCGAGGTAAAGTGACACATTTTAAGACATAACCATACGCCTTTTGCAACCCTTCACAGGGATTGGCAGGGTCGAATGCACGAACGCGAGGTAAAGTGACACACTTTGAGGCAATGCGGCGCAACGTGCAACCCTTCACAGGGATTGGCAGGGTCGAACGCACGAACGCGAGGTAAAGTGACACATTCTAAG
>BGNK01008265.1:0-11849 GCA_003297005.1 Symbiodinium sp. clade A Y106 | reverse complement strand
GGTTCGGGGTTTGGGGGTTGAGGGTTTAGCCATCTTCCATGACATAACGCTGGTGTACCCAGGAACACCTTTTCAATTTGGGGGGGTTTTGGTGGGGGGGGTGTTTTGGCTTCTTATGATAAAACATGCCGGAACCCAGCCCCTAAACCCTAAACATAGTTGTCCTTCGACCCGCAGGCTGTCTACAACTTGCCTTGATCCCACGCCTTTTGCTCCGAGAACCGCTAGCCCTGAAGAAATTTTGCGGTGAAGCCTTCAGCGTTTAGGAAATCGAAACTCATGTCAGCATCACGGGGGATGCAGACATGGTTGATCTCGTCGATGGAGACTAGGCCAAGGCCTCAAACTTGTATACTGGCGCATACGAACTTATGAATGTAAGTATATGGGTAGAAGAAATACATGACGGAACAAGCTCCGAATCCCGAATGGTGCCCGGAGGTGGAAGCCTTCCGCGACAAGATTAACAAGGTGGAGGCCGTGGCCGGCCGAGCCCTTGAAGAAGCCTTACTGCTGCTACTACCTCTACGACGACGACGACAACAACAACAACTACTACTACTACTTGAACTGCTACTTCTAGTTCTACTTTTACTTCTACTTCTTCTTCTTATAATACAAAAGAGTTATTAACGCTATATTCCTATTCCGAAGCCCTGACAGGGCATCCTTTCCTCTCGCCGAACACAACGATTGGTTCTCGTCCACAGCTCCAAGAGCTATCTGGTCGAGGGCTGAGTTGCGGGGCAAGGGTTTAGGGTTTGGGGGATAAGGGTTTAGGGATTAGGGTTTAGAGTTTAGGGGGGTTAAGGGTTCTCGGATTTAAATTTCCAGGTTTAGGGGTTTTGGGGTTTAGGGTTTGGGGGCTAAGGGTTCTTGGATTTCTAGGGTTGCAGGATTTGTTGGGTTCTTCGCGCATGCTTAGGATGATAAAGGCCTCAGCTCTCTCTTCGACTTCAGGGATTAGGGCCCCCTAAGGGGGAGGAGTTTGGGATTCAGGGTCCGCGCTACGGTCATAAGGTTTCAGGGTTGGGGGGTTCGGATTTCAGGGCTTAGGTTGACTTCTGCTGAGTACTGGGCTGTTTACCGAGCTCTGAAGAACTTTAAGCTACACCGAAACCCTTATGATTTTTAAGCATCAACCTCCCAACACCCTCATAAACCCTTACTATAAACTATAAAACTCCTATAGAAGGCTGCAGAGAACCGTCTTCTAATCATCGATAGCTCCCCCATGGTATTCTGAGTCCCATGTGTTTTCTGCTGCGGATCTTCCCAGGAGCGAGCTGCGCGGAGGATAGAGGCGCAGTTTACAGAAGGGTTGGACATTTGGGCTGAGGCTTTGAGGGTTCAGGGTTTTGGGTCTACAGGGTTTGCAGGGTTTAGAGTTTAGGGTTTAGGCCCTGGGCTATTTTTGCTGTTGGTGGTGCTTTTCTTTTCCGGGGTACATCTACTGCGAAGCAAATCAGATCAACACATCCACCCCTACTCAGGAAGGGAGGTTCCCGAGTTTTGCTTTTCTGATCTTCAGTCCTTGGTGCTTGCACTCCCTTGGAGAGCTCAGCACCTTATCGTATTTCGCTTCAGGGGTTTAGGCGTCAAGGACGCTGCGATGCCCTTCATCAGGGTCTTACCTAAACCCCCATCAGTAGGTAAAGTAATTTAATGGCCCAGCACCTCTAAAAGGCTGATATTCTACATACTTTGGGGGTGCAGGTATATTTTGCTATGATTATAACAAGGAACCCCCCAGTTCAAACCCTATTCTAGTCATTAAGGCTCCTACATTGTGTCTTTCTTAAACTCAGAGGTCTTCTGCTGCAACCCAGGAGACCCACTGCTTCGTCCCCAGTCTAAGCCACGAGATCTCCAAGCTCTCCAGTCTCATATGGGAGTTTTCGAAAAAAAGGGGTACCTTAGGGTTCCTTTAAAGGGTTGCTATAAGTGTACGATAAGGCCTCCTTTAAAGGGCTCTATGAGGGTTTAGAGTTTCCGAAAAGTAGGGGTACTTGATTTGGGGGTCCTTATAATAAGGATCCTACTATTTAGGGCACTATATTAGGGTCCCCTATGTTCGGAAACTCTGATTTGCGGTCAGCCTTATTGTATGTACAGGGGCATTACCAATACTATTTTGGGGGTTACTTATTATAGCCATGCACACTATAATATACCCCCAAACTTCAAAACCTATTCTAATTATTAGGGACCCTTTGGTATGTTCCGATGAAACGTGGGTAGTGCGCCGTCAAGATGCAATCAGAATCCAGCACTCAGCGAGTGGACCCGCTTACACACATGCCGACGAACCTGCAGGAAACAAGTCGGACAAATGGTCAGCAACAGCTATCCTTCTATGACCGCCAGATATAGGATACCCAAAAACCCTCTTCAATGGATCAAAGCTCTGGTGCTCAACCCGTTCAAGCCTTTAAAACTCGCCAACACCCTATCCGAACCCTATCCCAGTCACGAAGGCCTTCTTTGTATTTTGGCCCTAAGCCCTAAAACCTGAAGCCCAAAACCCAGAACCTTAAACCTGGAGCCCCAAGCACTACTTTGAGCTTGTGGCCCTGAGCCTAACAACTCCGGAGAGGTAGCCAAGAAGCAGCTCTAGCCTCTGCTTGGCTTTTTCGGTTCTAGAGGGATCTTTAGGGATTAGGGATTGGGGTTTAGGGTTGTTTAGAAAGGTTTGTAGGGCCTGGGGTTGTTGGTTGTGTCTTTTTGAGAGGGGGCGGGGGCGGGGGCGGGGGTGTTCGCGTTCTTTGTGCAGTCTTTTACAAGGGGGTTGATCGGGCTTTGTTTGGTTTCGTAAGGGCTTTAAGGGCCCACAGTGCCGAGTATTTAGGTATCTGGGTTTGGAGTTGTAAGTAACTGCAGGTCTGTAGATATATATGACAAAGGGGCCTTCTTCGGGTTGGGGCTTGGAGCGATGGCGGTCTGGGGTCTAGGGAGTGGGATGTTTGGGGTTTAGGATTCGAGGGGGTTTAGGACTATGATCATGGGTTCAACTTGGGGGCAAGGGCTTCGGGTTGGGCTGATTTAGGATTCTAATGACTTTGGCTTTGGGTTAAGGTCCAGGGTTCAGGATTCCCATTGCCTCTGCAGACAGTAGAACCCACATAGAGCCTTATGGAAACCCTGCAGGACATCAAAATAACAAAGCACCCAAACCCGAAACTCCAAACCCCAAGCCCTATAAACCCTAAACCCTCCTAGTGCCCTTATAGATCCCTTAAAGGAGCCCTGAAAGGCGCTCGAAAATATGAGAAGCCCTAAAGAAGCCGCCGAGGTGCGGCAAGCCCGGGCAGCGCAAGGCAGAGCTGGAGAAGGCCTTTTTTTTTTTTTTGGGGGGGGGGGGGGGGGGGTTTTCCCACCTTTTTCTCTCAAGGCTGAAAGTCCGACTCACCTGAAATGAAGACTCAGCTTTATATAGACCCTGCATCAGGAACTCAGTTTCCGCTGCTGAAATCCTCCCCTTCCCCGCTTTCCCTAAACCAGCCCTAAACCACTTCTGGCAGCAATGGATCCCATGCAGTTGAAAAAGAGCCACTAACAAAACAAAAAAAGCCCTAGACCCTAAACCCTAGACCCTAGAACCCTAAAGCCCTTAACGCAATCCTTCCCGAAAGCCGCGAACCCATGAGCAGGTCAAGTTGGAACAGCTTGCAGAAGCAAAGCGGGCGAGGGCCGAGATAGACAAGTCGCCCGGCGGATCGAGAAGAATGGAATATAGAACTGAATCGTAGTGTAATACCGCACAATAGAATAGAATAGGATAGAACAGGAGATAAAATAGAATCTAATGTCGTATTTTGTAAACAGAGGTTGAGAAGGGTTGAGGCATAGGGAGGTTGAAGCCCCCCGACCGTAATCTGGTTTTCGGCCTCTCAGAAAAGGTTGAAGCTGAAGCCCCGTTCCATCTACGCAAGTTCCACGAGCGATCATGTCTTCAATTCCAGCAGTCGCAGTAGAAAGGTTTGGATGAATGCTTCCACACAAACATGGCCACAAAACCCTAAAGAGGTATTCGTGGCTGTGTATTGGGTTGTACATCATCTTGCCGTGAAGTTTCGAGATGCTACGCGCGGCTTCAGAATGTAGGCTTCACCCGAAGCCAGCCCAAAGCCAGAGAGCTTGAAGCCAAGTTTCTGCGAGACTGACAACACAGTGAAGCCATAACGCTCCTATGCGGAAGTGGTAGATGAAACGACGGACGAGAGATGCGAGTCCGACGCCGCGCAACCAAAGCCAAACCCGCAATCCCCGAGCTCGACGCCGGAGCCATTAACCCGACAGTAAAAGCTTGAACGTAAGCCCTAACCAAAATGTAACCACAGAAGCTCCGAACTCGAATCGATGTTAGACAGCTTTAACATGAGCCTTAACCATTAGGGAAGTGAGCTCCGATCTCGAATCCCCAAGCCTCCCGTTTGAAAAAAGCCGAACTCCAGGGTTTCTACAGCGGCTCAGAACTGCGAGTCGCGATCCCTCACGGCATGACACACGTAAAGTATCTATCTACACATGTGTATATATATATATATACACGGCTATATAGTTATTTGTATATGTATAGATACAAACACATATTCAATCAAATAAATAAATCGGTGTATCTATCTATCTATCTATCTATATATATATATATAAGGAAGTTGCAGTCCTACACTCAGCTCTGACCTGGAGCCAGCAAATTCAGGGTTTGGATGTGCGTATTCTGGCACGACATGAGGCATCGAACAGTGCACTACTCTGGTCTTCTCCCTACGCTTTATCTAACCCTACACCCTCAAACCCTCAATCTCAAACCCAAACCCCGAACTCGAGCCCAAGCCGTCTATCTTCAAGGCTGAAGTCCGTTACTGTGGCTGCGAAAGAAGACTTGGAGGCGTTCAAGATGAATTCTGGCAAAGATTCGAATGGATTTGGGTCCAGAGATTGAGGCTTGCGAGTCAGGGGTAAGTTGAGGGTCGGACAATACGAGGGTTCTTCTCAGAATCCTGCCTTTTGTTCAGAGGCCTTTGTCTGATGTTTCCACATCTGGTCCCTTTTTTAGATCCCGACAATAGTACGGAACCCTTATAAGAAGGCCCCTACAAGGGTCCCTAATTTAGAGAACTACCCAGATATACTCATGCGAAACACTACCATACACTGCCATCACCCATTTTTCGTGCAGGATTCTTCTGAGCTTCTTTGTGATATCCTAAGACATACTAAGACCTTGCGAATCCATTAGGCTCCCGCAGTTTAATGTGTGATACAGTGGTCTGAATAACTAGCAACAAATATCCGTGACAGCCCAATGCCCCGAAGTCGTTTTTCTAAGCATCGAGGTGCCTCCCAAACCCCCCACATCCGAGTTTAAAAACACGCCGGTATCTTTAAACATCGCAGAACCCTAGGACCCTTATGAATCTGTAAAGAATCGTAGACAAACTAACGATGATCGACTGATGCCGTCCGAAGCGCCTTCCGCGAGAGCCAGGCGGAGCTGTCCGCTCACTTCAAGTGCCTTGCCTTCGGATTCGCTGGGTTTCTTTACGGTTCAGGTTTGAGGGTTTAGGATTCAGGGTTTTTAGTTTGTATAGAGTTTAGGACTAAGGCTTAGAGGCGAGGCGTTGGGTTCAGGTCTGTATAAGGTGTAGGGCTGGCAAGAAAGTAGGGTGTAGGATTTGGAGTTTAGGGCTTTGGGTACTTTGGAGACTAGGGTTGATTGTACTTTGGAGTTTTGGGTTTAGGGTAATTTGGCGTTTGGGGTTTAGGGTAGGCAAATATGGATGTTTGTTAAGGTTAGGGTCTAGGGATCATACTAGTTTGAGGTTTTTTAAAAGGACCGGAAGTCCCATGTAGGAGCGTTCATTCTCCTTGATGTATTCACTCTTGTGTATACTGTCATGTTTAGCTCTTTTGGTGCGGGTCTTATCTTGAGGCTGGGGGTGCTATCGGCATTTACGCTTGAAGTTTGTCCGCTCAGGCTGCTGGCTCAGTTGGACTTATTTTCGCTCTACGGTTCAGTGAAAGGTCGTCACCTACCGGGGGAAAATTCCTAAGCCCTGCACCATACGACCGACCTTTAAACCGGTGATGCCGATGCCTCGAACGAAGAGGGTTTTTAAAAAACAGAAGAGGGTATTTTAAAAACCCTCTTCTGCTAGTGATACCAAACGTGGTTTTTAAAAACCCTCTTCTTGCCTCGAACGAGGTCGACAGTCCGCATCGTCGGTGAGATCTTGCAGATCTGAACCTGCGGGACGCCTGTGGGCCCCTCCTTCCTGGAAGTGGTATAGGGGCCTTAATACATACTTATACTATGTTGGGGATTCCTTATTATAGTTGTAGTATAACATACCCCAAAAACGCTATTTCCTCTAGTCACTGCATGACCTTCTTGAGGTTTAGGTTTTTGTTGGCTCGGGTATGTACGGGCTCAGGGCTGACGGTTTAGGGATCGATGACGGGTTTCGTAGGGTTTAGGCTGCATGTCCTGGAGGAGAAGGCTCTGTGCGAAGAACTCACCCGACCACCATGCGGACAATTGAAAGCTGCTGTGCCTTGCACGTGTGGCGTTAGATGCTCTTTGGGCTTGGCAAACCTGGAGTAACATCTTTTCTCGTAGTGAAGGCAAGCCGTTTGCAGCTTATTACGACTACGAAGATTATGATGGCGATGATGGTGATGGTGGCGATGATGTTGATGAAATGGCATGAAGGTGATAGTGGTGTTGATGACGACGATGGGATGATGCTGATGGTGGTTATGGGGCATGATGATGGTGATGATGATGATTTTGATCACGGTGCAGGTTCTGAGTTTAGTGCACAGGGCTCTTGAGTAGGCTTATTCCACTTTCGGGAGTTTGGTGTAGGTAGCCTCACAGTTTGTTCCATAACCGACAGAGTCTGGCAGAATCCAGTCTCGCCCTTCGGAAGACATTTTTCTCAGTTTCAATCTAGGGCTCACAGGGTATAGTGGTACAGGGCTAAGGCGGTTAAGGGTTTTACAGCCTTGCACACGATTGACATTGTCGTGCAGGGATACAGATATCACCCGATCTGAGAAGGCGATTCCCTAGGCCCCAGAATCCCGAAAACCCACAAACCCGAAATGCAACTCCACCTCCAAAACCACATGAGCAACCTCGGTTGAGGGTTTAGATTTTTCGATTTCACTGGGTGCCTGCCCTGCGAATTCGCTTCTCGATGTAGACGCTGGAATCTGTCTACAGCGCCCCAGATCATACATTGCAAAGGCTGTAAAAACGTTAATATGGAGGCCCACGATACTCCACCTCCTGTCGCTTGTCTTTGTGCCAGCTCAAACCCGCCACCTCCTAAACCCTCAACACGCCGTTAGCTTTCAACGAATGCACCCCGGCAGACCCCGAACCCCTTTACCATAAAGTGTTCGCCCCCTTCCTGCCCCTCATCAACAAAAAGCAAGTGAACCGTGTTTGCAACTGCACCGGAAAATTCTGGTGGGCACCTGATGGCTGGAACGATTGGCCGACAGGGCTGGCGCCGCTTTAGCCGCGAGGCAGGACCGGTTCAGTATTTTTAGTTAAAAGATTGAATAGAATGTGAAATGGTTCAAACAGGGTTCCAGGGCATTTCAAGGGGTCGGTCCAGCAAGGGGACGCTAATGGTTGGTCGAAATAGGGTTTTGGGCTGCATGAGATCTGTAGGAGCAGGAATAGGTATTAGCCTATGCATCGCGAGTTCTTCGTTAGATGTGCTGCAGAGATCTGCATACTGCCGTACGCCCCTAAACTCAGGACTCCTAAACTGCACAAAACCCCTACACCCTAAAACTTGAGAAGTCTTGTGAACTGCCGATCTAGGGGCTGTCAAACATTGTGTAACAACGTCTCATGGGCTTCGTTTCAGCCTTACAGTAAGGATTTCTCTACGAGAATGTAGGGTTTGACTGTAGGCTTGAGGATCTTTGAAAGCAGGCAGCAGGCCATGGGCCTATGGCCCTGGCAACATGGGGCATGGGTTTGGAATTCAGCATGTGGGTTCCTGTGCTCGGCATGTTTTTCAGCTTGCCCACATACCGACTTTCATGACCAGAAAGAACAGTGTATAAACATGTGGTGACCAATAAACACAGCGCAGGTTTTCGTTTTCTAAACATGGACGAACTGGGAAATAGACAGGCCACCTGTGGAGTGCCAACAGTTGAACCTGTAAACTCTATCCGTTTATTCAAGCCCAGCAAGACTCTTAGAAAGAAACCCTCATAAAGATTTGAACACTCCATAAGACCCACTTATGAAGCCAATAAAACCACTGCAAGAATTCTTTTGCGCTCAAACCACTCTGCAGGAGCTTTGGGCCCATCGCTGGCGCATGTGCCCGTTGGGGGTTGGCCAGGGATGCCTGGCTTCTCGGATGGCATATTTCGCTCCCTGAAGCTCTGACGGTGTAGAAGTAGTATTCATCCGTTCCCCCTTTGATTAACCACCCCTCCCAATAATAAGCATCATTTGGTTGACAAAAAGCTCCTGAAATCATCGCGGCCTTTTAGAACCCAATTTGGATGAATTAGGGGGAGCAGCGGCAAGCGCAAGAGCAGGAGCAGGAGCAATAGCATAGAAAGCAGGAAGAGAAAGAGCAAGGGCAAGAGCAGGAGCAACAGCAAGACCAGGTTCAACAGCAGGAGCAACAGCAAGAGCAGGAGCTGTTTAGTATCCATGTATCCTGATCACACTTCCTATCGCTATGGCTGTCACCGCGGTGTTATCACAAACTATGGCTTGCATGACCTGCCGAGAATCCAGATGCAGCCCCAATGTGAGCAGCATCGCGGATGTACAGGAAACCGAAAAATGAGATGAGGATGGGGGCTTGCAGATATTTCATTCTGTCATGGCATCTCTGGGGATTATGGGACAAAGCACCCTGCAGGCTTATGATTTAAGCTGCATTTTATGCATGTCAGCCGAAACTTCCCTTCAAGCCTTAAATCCAACAGCCTGCGCCCTTTGACTTGAGTCGGACCAAACTCTAAACCTCAAGATTAATGCATCATTCACCCTCGTACCCCAAGCTTGCAAGCCTTATCTTGGTTGTGCATGTGCAACCAGTTTCCGACTGCCGTGCTCTGGCAAAAACGGCCTTGCGACCCCAGTCCTTGATAATCCCAAAAGCCACTTTGGAAACAAGGAGTTGAACAAGACAACTAATGCCCTGACGCCCAATCATACTAAACCAAAACTAGCCCCGTATAAAAACGTCGGAGAACCATTTTACAGCTTCATAAACCGTCGCCGTAAACCCTAAACCATCATAAGATCTCAAAGGTCAGCCTCCATGGACTTGTTTTCGAACTCAGCGCCACGTTGCTTGGGTGCAATTTCAATGAACTGAAACATCCCGAATCCCACTGTTTTGTGCTTTTGTGTGTAGAGCTTAGACCTGAAATTCCACAATCTACACTTAGACCCGACACTGGTTGAGGGTCAAGTTGTAAGATAATCGGTAGGGTATGGGGCCCTCTTCCAGCTTCCGGCTATCCGCCACACGATGACTGCACCTACTACACCCTGATGAAGTTTTAGAGCTCCGAGGCCGTATGAACGAGGAACCGCGCTGCTTTTGAATTTGGCTCTTTGAAGTGATACGCAATTCCGTCCTTACATGTGTTGTTCCCTGTCGAAGTGTTTCATCTGCTTTAAAAGAACTTTAGTACCATACTTGTATAATTTTCCTTGCCGAGTTGCCGACACCTTGAGATCGCACCCAGCCCGGCTGGGGTTGAGCCAGTCGCGCATCTGGAGTGTTCGCATCGACACACTTGAGTACCTACAGGCCGCCGCCCTAAATCCTAAGCTCGAAACACATAATACCATACGCAATGAACTAGCAGACCTTAGCCAGCACGGACACGGTGGCGTTGAAGCTTCGGAGAAGTGTTCTGGTCCAAACTCATATACTGCGAGGGTTCGTTATGCACGCACATATGCGTAGTATGCATGAGTTCTGTATGCAGATATGCATATACAGCCGCCAGGTAGACAGAGAGTTCTGTTGTTGCCTAATGAACCCAACCTTTGGGCTCGATTTCAAACACCAGTTCTGCTTCGCAGGCTTGGATCCTACATGCACTGCAGCCCTCCTTTTTAGACATGGACACAGATAGATGTAGATTTGGATCTAGGTATGGATATGGATACAGACATAGATAGATAGGTAGGCAAATAGATAGATAGATACAAAAAGGTCGGTCGATATAAATATAGATACACGATGATAGACATACATATATATATATATAGATAGATAGTCAGATTCTCAGTTTCTAGGCATTCCAATAAGCCCGTTCATATTGCTGTCACCAATCTACTCAGGTTCTTCGCAAGGCATCCCGGGGGCACCCAGGTCCTCCGCGATGCCGCCGGCTTCGACGCGTCCGGTCCTGATCAACTCGGAAGTTCATGGGTAGTCATAAGGGTCCCTTTAAAGGGATCTATGGGGATCCTATATACGGTATAGGGTTTAGGGTCTACTTGGAGGTTCATGGGTAATTATAAGTGGGGTGATAAGTCCCCTAACAAGGGTTAGAAGTATAGTTACCTTACTTATAACCCCACTTGTTATAACTACCCATGAACCTCCAAGAAGGGATCCCAGATTGGTGTGCAAAATGAAGAAGCACGAACAAGCAAACCGATGCTAATCGTAAGAACTCTGTTCGTATCAAGAACCCAGAAGAATAGTAAGCATACTAGCCACTGTGCAGGGGGAATGGCAAGGCATGGTCTTGATTAGCACCCATGTGTTTCGCCTTCAAGCAGCTCAAGCAGCGCTTCGTTGTTTAAACTAAGACCTTAGTCCCCAAGCCCTGCATTTCACGCGCTACAAACCGTTGCAACCCCATAACCCTGTGAGCATTCGAGGCCACAAAAGCCACTCTATCCGACAAGCTACCATAGGGGCCTTAATAATTAGCTATACTATTTTGAGGCTTCCTCCTAATCATTAAGGCCCCTACATTGCACCCTAAACCCTTCCCGGCCCTCTTCCTCTCAGGACTGCAAGTTTCGAGGCAGCGGGCCACTCGGAGCGTGCGCGTCGTTGGGCGGACGAATTCGCTGTAGGCCGCCGGGCTGCTTGTTGAGGAGATTTCCGTTTCAATCGTGTTTCTTTAAGGGGGCTTGCAGGTTCTCTAGCAAGGTGTTTCTCTAGCTGGTCCTTTCGGGGTTTTTACGTTTTCCGTGCCTTTGTTGAGCTTTGAAAGCATGTTTGCCGACCCTGGCGCAAGCCGATTTACTGCAGAATGCGGGGCACAGCAGTGTTCTANTCTAGCTGGTCCTTTCGGGGTTTTTACGTTTTCCGTGCCTTTGTTGAGCTTTGAAAGCATGTTTGCCGACCCTGGCGCAAGCCGATTTACTGCAGAATGCGGGGCACAGCAGTGTTCTAATCACAGATCAATGCCAAATACAAGTTGCCCACCCAATGCCAGTAGATCGAAAGTTATACCCTGAACAAACCCAATAAACCAACCTTAAGCCCTTATAAACCCTACACCCCATCGCCTCTTCTCCTGGTTGTCGGCGTCGACCGGGACTTCTTCATGGCCGACGCGAGCCCGGGGTCTCAGATGGGTTTTGAAGGGCTGCATAAACGTAAGGTTTAGGGTTTATATAGTGGTTTATAGATGGGTTTTGAAGGGCTGCATAAAGGTAAGGTTTAGGGTTTGTGTAGTGGTTTATTGTAGCCCCCTAAAACCCTAAACCCTAAATCCGAGTGCGCCCTTGCCCTTTGCCACAGTCTCGGCACTGTGGTGCCACAGCCTTCGGGCTGTGGTTGTCGCGACCCTCGGGTCGCGGCCGCCACGATCTT
>BGNK01008264.1:0-12339 GCA_003297005.1 Symbiodinium sp. clade A Y106 | reverse complement strand
TTTACCGAGATTATAATGGTTTATAACGACTTATAATGACATACTATCATGTTACTACTTCAATACTATTATATGTAATGCCCGCAAACAATTACCAACCGCCCGGCCGATCTAAGTAGAGCCGACAGAGCAGAGGTCACTCCGCTTGCCTCGAGTTTTGGTTCCTTCTGGCTGGAGGTCCTTCAGACTCACAAAGCCCTTCTGCTTGCCTAGAAGTTTACGTCTCTTGGCACCTGGTTCAGGAGCGAAGCAACCAAACGAAGGGTCAGTCTGAGTTTCACACCCTTTGGAAGCCTCAGTCGCAGACGGGCCCGAGAGTCCTGCCGCCAAAGGAGCACCTGAGCCCGAAAGCGGCCTTAGGAAAAAGAACGGGATCAGGAGAGGAAAAACACCGAGTTTTAGGGGTCAAACGCTCACAGCGTGAAGAACCACACAAGGAGAGAGAACCGGAGCCCTTAGCGGGAGCGGAACTGGGAAGAGACAAGCCAGAGGCCACAGAAGGAGCTCGTCTCGGCGTAGAAGAAGGCAGGGAGAGCCCTCCCGACGAGGAAGCTTTGGTTTTGCTACTCGGAGCAGCGCGCGTGCCGCTCAAATTGACGATCTTGTGTGCAAGAGACCTGGACACACGGAGATGTCCTACCACCACGTTACCAGATTTGTCACTGATCCGTTCCCACGTACCCCCTGTGAGGTCCGCCAGTGGGCACTCGAGCAGCTTTGCCCATTCACTGATTATGACCCGAGAATCGTCCTCAGTTTCCACTCCGGCAACGAATTGTCGGAAACACTGCGGAGCGAGCAGCCTCACTGTAACTTTAGAGACAACTGACGAAACCGGGATCTTTGTAGTGATTGCCCGCTTGGGAACAGGTCCGGCCTGCTCGCTGAGCTGGGAGCAAACGACTCTGACAACCTCGTTCCTAAGACTTCCTTGTCTACNCCCGCTTGGGAACAGGTCCGGCCTGCTCGCTGAGCTGGGAGCAAACGACTCTGACAACCTCGTTCCTAAGACTTCCTTGTCTACCGACAGACACAAGAGACTCACTCTGCATGCCTTTACTGGAAACAGTGCTTTCCTGTTGTTTGTCTTTACTGGAGACGGTGCTTTCCTGTTTCGCGACCAGCGCAACGGTGACGGGAGCCACACACTGGTAAGCGGCCCACAAGGCCTGGAGGTTGGAGACACCTTCAGTAGTGTCACACAGGACTAGGTTGCCTGGGAGCTCGCTGCCTTCCTCCAGAGCCTTGCGAATGGCTCCGACAGTAGAGACCTGAGGTGGGGAGCTCCACTCAGAAGCAACCACACGGACGACAGGCCTGAGATTCTGATTGGGAGGCTTTCGGTTGGGAGGCTTCTCAGCAAGAGGAGCTTGAGGCTTGTGGGGCACAGGCTTCGGAGGTTTAGCAGCCGTCGGGTAAAAACTCTGACCACCCGGGTTGCTATTGCTAGGCAGTTTACCTTTGCCTTTACCCTTTCCTTTGGGAGCCTCCAGGCCCTCAGTTCTAGGAGACCTGGGGTCAACAGGAGAGTCAGAGAAGGAGACTCTTCTAGCGTGGGAGTTACTCTCCGAGGCACCAACAGCTTGATGTCTTTGTTTTTGCCAGGTAAGGATTTTTGCCGAAACTCGCTCAGCAACTTTACTGTCGTCCCACGCGTTGTTAACAGCGGCCTCAAGGACTGAGTGCAGCACCAGAGCCAAGGAACCTTGCGCTGGGACTTGCGGCTTAAGAGCAGACTGACGTGGAACTGAGACCGGAGCCGGAGCCTGAGCTTGGTAGTTTTTAAGCACTTCCAGAAGCGCACAAGCGAGGCCGTCTTCGCTACNCGGAGCCTGAGCTTGGTAGTTTTTAAGCACTTCCAGAAGCGCACAAGCGAGGCCGTCTTCGCTACAGGAGCCCGGTTTAGGGCCAGGATGGGCCAGGGTTGGTGGCCTCACCAACTCTGGCAGCGACCCACGGGTCCCAGTCTTGCTGAGCAAACTCCTTCGAGGCACGTAGGCGTCGCGTCCTCCTCGAGCCTGCTGGACCTGGGTGAGTGGCTTCCCCAACACGAGCGGAGTGAAGGTAGCTCCACTGCCCGTGTCTTACCTGAGCAGTGCAGCCACTGAGGCTTTCCTCAGTGACAGCAGCCACGAAGTCGTGCTCCAAGTCAACCCTTTGACCTGTGAGGACCCGCGACCCTCCCCTTGACAAGGCTGCCACGGCCGCCAGGGCCAAGACTCTGTCTAAGCCTACGACGTCTCTCCCTCGGTTGACACCTGACCTCAGAAGACATGGCAGTGTCGTCAAGCTGAGTGTCAGACTCCTCAGGTTCGGGTTCGGGCTTTTGGGAGAGCCGTGTGTGTGGCAGGCGCCCAGCGCACCACCACCGACGTCTGAGGACGCGGACGTGTCGGGCACGACGGCGCCATCTGAGTCTGGGGCGTTTGAGGCGTCTGCCTCCACTTACCCTTCTGGAAGGCAAAAACTTTCCACACACTACCCGACGAAGCAAGCGCAGTACGGCAGCCTCGTGCTGACAGCAGTGATAAGGTTCTTTAGGAGACTCAGAGTCCCCAGCAGTGTTAGCACACTCCTGTTTGGACTGGGCGCTCAAACACTTTCTTGTGACAAGAGCGCCTAAACAAAAACTACCCCACATAGCCGCGCAGCAAGTGAGGAGAACCGAAGCTCCATACATGATTGGTAAGCCAACATGCAGAGACTTCAGCAAGCTAGGGAACAGAGAAGTGTGGACTGCGGGTAAGCCAGCAATGCACACTCTATCATGCAAGCAAGGCACTGGAACCATGGCCTCATTCGTGAAGTTGTCCCTGCATCCACTCCATGCCACAGTGTTGTAGTCGATCACGTCAGCGTCCATGGCATCACGAGGGTTAGGGAAACAGGAACTAGGGCAGCCCGAAGGGCAGAAGTTGCACGAGTACGACGACGACACCCCAGGGCAAAACCCAAGGAGGAAAAAACACACAACCTGAGACCCACTAAACCACCTGTGCCTGCGGACGCTTCGGTCCAGACAGGGCTTTCTCCTGTAAAGGGCTTTGGCAGCCTCTTGGGTGGATCCACTTTGATCTCTGCTTTCNGGGCTTTCTCCTGTAAAGGGCTTTGGCAGCCTCTTGGGTGGATCCACTTTGATCTCTGCTTTCGGTCCCCGCGACCTCTTGAGTTTTTTCTTCATAGGGCTCCGCGGCCTCTTGTATGTATCTTGTATACAGCATCACCGCCTCTTCTTTTCTTGTAACACAACCGTTCTCTGTCGACTTTCGCCCCCAACCTGGAAAGGCTGGGCCCGCATCAACCAGCGAGGAGGTAGTCGAACTGATGCTCATGTCCCTACCCCTTCTTCTGGAAGGGGTGTGTGTGTAACTCCTGTGACTAAGGATTTTCGAGCCGTTAGAGTGCTGAGTGTCTTCTGTAGAGCGTGCTGAGTGTTATTCGCAGAGCAGGGGGGCAGTGGACATTCTGGATGGCACTGCCCAACGAAGACCCTTCCAGTTTGTCGTGATATGCATTGGGGACGCTCAGTCCACGTACCTGCTTGTACACAGCGAATGCAGCTTCGAGTACATGGTTTTTAGAGTTCAGTCAGGCAACAGGACCCTTTCTCGGACTGGAGACCTGCACATGTGTGTGTGTGTGAAATGCTGAAGATGCCGCCTGTGGCTTCGGGGTGATTTGTAGCCCAGCCATGGGTTTTATACAGTTTCAGCCCTCCAGAGAGTTCTGAAACCCTAAACCATAACTGGCTTACCTTTCCCCCGCAGAGGCTTTTTGAGGACTTGCAGACCACAAAAGGAGCCCAAAAGCCAAAGGTTTTCTAATAAGGTAGGGTTTGAGTCCTCAAGTGACTCAAGTGGCTTTGGCCAAGGGGCAGCATTGCGCTGGTCCACGGCAGGAGGACAATGATTGTCATCACGATGGTGTTGGCCAAAGTGCCTGAGCTCATAAACCCTTCAGCCCGAAACCCTACAAACCTCCAAAACCCCAACCCACACCGGACACCCTTCGCCGCCAAAACCCCTTATCCCGAAAAGTTTTACACCCAAGGCTTAAAACTAGAGGGGCATATCATAGTAGCGAATGCCCTTGCCCTAAACCCTCAACCCTGAACCCCAAATCCTAAAGCCTTGTTGCTGAGCTCAACCCCTAAGCCCCAAACCCTGAACCTTAAAGTGTCCAAAGTGCGAATAACTTCCGCACACCGGCTCTGGCGTGGATAGTAAACGAGGACCGACATGCAGCCCACGGCCGCCATGAGATTCATGGCCTTCGTTGTTTTGCTTGGGGTTTCGGTGCTCACACTCGGACAATCCAGGCGCTTAGGGTTTAGCGTTCTAGGGTTTAGGGTAACGCAGGGGCCTAAATAATTAGAATAGGGTTTCGGGGGTTCTTGTTAAACTTATAGTATAGCATAACCCCCAAACCCTATTCTAAATCTTAAGGCCCCTATATTATAGGGTTTATGGCATATAGGGTTTAGGGTTCTTCTCGGGCTGGGGCTTCAAATGCGTGCAACCTATTAGGTTTTAGGGTTCGATTTAGGGTTTAGGGTCGAGGTTTAGTGGCTCAAGGTTGGGGGAGAAACCCACCGGCAGGCGACATGTTCACCGCAACACAGCTCCGCAGCTCTTGACTGTCTCAGGGCCGGACGATGGATAGGTTGACCAAAAGAATGCGGAGGACTTCTACATGAGGCCGACTGCCTGGGCACCCAGGGTTGATGAGGATCGTGCTGAAAAGTATGTTGGTGAAGAGACCTGACGATGTTGATGGCAGAAGTAGTGAAGACAGTTGTAGTGACTCATGACGAAGCAAGATGGCAACACTGACCTCGGCGATCGTCATGGTGGTGGTGGACTTGAGAGATTCGATCCGGGCTCCTATTAATACCATGTCGGCAACTGTGAATATGACGACGACTACGACGACGACGACGACGACTACAACTACTACCTGCTGCTATAGCTACAACTCCAACTGCAACACGGACAGCAACAACAACTCAACAACTGCGATCGCAACGACTTCCACGATGACGACAGCTACAAGGACAACGACAACGACAACGATGACGACAGCGATTACCACTCCTGCCAGTCCGATTATTGCTGGTGCTGCTGCTGCATGCTGCTGCTGCTTCTGAAACTACGACGAGTATCACGTAGACTGCAGCTGGGACGACATTGGGAATCATTGCTGCCAGTGCTTTTGTGTTTCGCCTTGCGCTTGGGGCCCATCGACAGTTTTCGATGGCAGGTTGCCGAGGTCCTCGTCGCGAAGCTGGACAGCCACATCGTCCAACATGCCAGCCAACACCGGCATTGCAATGACCTTTGGCTAGCAACGACTCTCTGCGGGGTGAGTTTCTGCCATCCGTGCTTGTGCGGACATGCGGGAAGCTTGCGTAAAGGCTGTTGGAGACGCATCATGAGGATTAGCGCTGCCCTCGCTTTGACAGCATGTACATGCGTGGCTCTAACTTTGAGGGTTGCAAATGCTGCGAATGGGGCAGTGCTTGGCAGCAGGGTTTCACGCCTAGTAAGTATTCGGGATCGTTGGCAGGGCTGTCTGTCGGCACCTCCCCTGTCGTCGTGACATCCTGCCTCCCAAAGGCGCAGGGGTGATGCACAGCATCCTACATTACCCAAAGTACAGGATGTAACATCACAGACTTGGGCACTTCAGGTAATGCAGAAGTTGATCAGCCGTACTTAGTACCATAAACCGGAAGCCCAACATCAAATTTCATTGAATACCGTTCGGTCAAAGCAGCTCGAGAATTCACAAGACTGCAAGAGTACCCTACGATGACCACGACGCCGACTACCACTGGCACATGCAAACTAGCTGTCATCATCAGGCATAGATTAAAAAGGGGATGTTGCTGCCGAAAAAGCTGGAGTCGCACTTCTCCGTGTCGTCACAGTCGCTTTGAGGAAACAGTGCCACAAGTATAATTACGATGACTATACTATGAGCAAGCCTTGCCAATCATCATCATCGTTCCACCAAGCTGCCAATGCGTTCCAGGAGGGAAAGCCCACAGGAGATAAAGCACCCTGCATGAGCTCTGGCACCTCAGCACGCAAGAAGACCCTGCATCTCAGGCGTCCCATGGAACGCTCTCTCCTTCCTGAAAGTGATTGATCCCAGCATTTCTCAATCCACCTGCAGTCTGAAACAAAGACTGAGCCCTCAAACACCTTTAGGCTTAAAGATTATTGGGTGTCTAGGGGCTCAGATGGGGTGTTCCAAATTCCAACGAATGGAGGACCCGTCAGTTTCGGTGCTCGAGAGGCCTGGGCGGAGTGGTACTAGCATATGGACAATAGCGCAGTAAGAGCAGTGTCGAACAAGAAGCGCGTACAAGCTTTGGGTGTGCTGTGTGGCAATTGCGTGTTAGCGTCCGTCATAGACAGACACTGCCTTGGGATTAGAAGTGACATTGCCCAGAGTCCCATCTACATGCGCAGGGTATGTCAAACAAAAACTGTGCACCACTGCCTGTCGTACATACACCTCGTTTTCGGAACTTCTGACTCCACAAAGTCTTGCAAGCAAGGTCGTTCTCTGCTTCTGAGGGGTATATAGTGTAGTGATAATCAGAAACTCTAAAACACTAATTTCTAGTTCTTCAGGCCAGGTTTCAGTATATATATATAAAAAATAAACCAGTAAATAGAATATATATATACACATAATCAAGAACCCCACTACCCAAACTCAAATCTGCATGTGTGTTCCGAGGCACCAGTTGTCGTGCTCGATCTTCCATAGCAGCACAGGCCTCATACATTGAAGGCAGCTCACAGGTTTATTTAAAGAAACTATGTTTTACAAAACCTTTGTCGCAGGATTTTTTACAACACCTATGAACTGTGAACCAATTGAAACTAAAAATGCTCATGATCCTGACGAAGGCGGCGATGAGGAAGAAGATGGTAAAAAAGGGGCCTTAATGATTAGAATAGGGTTTGGGGGTATATTATACTATAACCCTAACAAAGAAAGCCTAAATGGTAATGATCAACATCACGATTTCGCTGCTGTTGCTGTTGCTGCTGTTGTGGTTGTGCTGTTGTTGCTGGTGGTCTCGGCGCCAGCGCTGCTGCTGTTGCTGCAGATGCTGCTGTCGTTGTCCTTGCTGCTGCTGTTGTTGCTGCTGGTGCGGGTGCTCTGGCTCTTGCTCTTGCTGCTGCTCTTCAGTAGGGTAGTAGCAGTGGCGGCAGTCCGAATTTTCAGGGCTCCAGAGGTCTGCTGGTTGGGGTTTGAGAGTTACCGAAAATAGGGGACCCTAATAGAGTACCCTAAATAGTAGGACCCTTGTTATAAGGACCCCAAAATAAGGTAACCCTAATTTTCGGAAACTCCCATTTAGGGTTTAGCGTTCAGGTCCAGGGTACGGGTTAAGGGTGTATGGTCTACAGGGCTTAGGCAGACGTTCTGTCCAGTCTGTACTGAACTCCTGTGATCATCCAACACAGGTCTACTCTGGGCAATCAGACTCGCCTTCCCAATGTACCCTGAAAGCCTTTCACTCCCTGCCGAAGTCCCTAACAACCGAAAAGAATCCTTATGGTCATCTTTCTGGGACCCCTACATAAGCCTAAATCGCGTTCAACTTCCTAAAGCCCTCAACGCGACAGCTATGCACAAGCGCCTCAGGTCTCGTGGCATCCATATCGGCCAACCTCGGCAGCAGGATATCCAAGGCCAAGCCGTATATCCCTTATCAGGGCTAGCATGCCTAGTCTTAGCATAACCCTTATCACAACTATGCCTTGTCTTGGGAAAGACCTTAGTATAGACCTTATCAGGGCTACTATGCCCAGTATAGTAATCAGGGTCCTTGCAGGTAGTAAGATGATGTGTCCAAAAGTAAGATGGAGGCCCCGCCCCCAATCCCAGACTCTAAACCCCAAAACTTGAAACCAAAAGCCCGAACCCTAAACTCTAAACCCCAAACCCTAAACCCGCACACCCTATCGAACCTAAAACTTCTTAGCTCAGTGGCCACTCCCTAAACCCCTAAAGCACCAAACCGTATGAACCCTATACCCCAACCTTACAAACCCCCAAAATACATGACCCTAAACCCTCAAGCCCCTGCGATCCCTCAAACCCTAAGCTAAGCCCCAAATTTACTGGTTTTTGAACTGTGCCATGCTTTACATCCTCGAAGCTGCCTCAACCACCAAACACAAGAAGGTTCAGGGGCGTGTCGGGTTTAGGGTGGCCTCCGAGCCTCTTCACCGCAAAACAAGAACCTTAGCCTAGAGTTTACCTATAGTCTCCATTGTAGTTCCTTTTTTTGGTTAACCAAAATCTCTATTATAGGATCCTAACCATAAAACTGGTTAACCAAAAAAAGGAACTACAATGGAGACTCTAGGTAAGGATCTTTGACACTCGCACGCGGACAAAGCCAGGCAAGGTCTGCAGACAAGACAGGTTCGGTCGAGAGAACAGGCACCAGGCACGTGTCACCCAGTACACCGCTGTCAAGTGAGGTTCAACTTAGTCCCCAAGAACAAGTACTACCTGAGTTTAGGGATTGGGGCTTTGGGTTTACAGGATTCGGGGCTCTCCTGTATGTTTTTGTGCATGCATGCATCTATGTATATGTCAGTTATAGGTATTATATGTGTACATGTTATATATATATATATGTGTGTGTATATATGCATACAAGTTTGCATGCATGTATGTATGCGTGTATGAACGTCTACTTCTGCATGCTGCATGTTCGAGGTGCATGGCCTGCCTCATGCAGAGCGGTGCTTTCGATTCGGTAAAATTGCACCAAGAGGCCCGGCATTCGTCGCCAGGTGACGGACAGCGGTGAAAATCCTGAGATTGGCGGTCTGGTTTGAACGTCGAGGCCTTTAAACTGAGCTTTCAGTGGTCTTGCAAGTTCAGGTTAGTTGCTCCTTGTGAAAACTCAGTGAGCGTTCGTTTATTAGGGGTAGAGGCTGTGCGAGGCTCAAGTATGGATGATAGAGCACCGGGTACATGGCAGCGGAACTCAACACTAAATGCCAACGCTTGAGACATGATTATAAGCAGACCTGCTACGGGTTACCCATGAAGTAAGCCTACATACACTTTAGACTAGCCATAAGCCACTATCTTCAAATGCATGTTGCATGGCTTCCAAGGCTTAACAAAAACCAGCGGCAGGCATAACTGGGGACACAACTCTAGTGTCAAAGTGGGGCTCCAGTTTCTTTGTCGAGCATCGGGCTTATGCCGTGTTCTACTGCAGGGTTTTGGCTTTAGGCTATGTACGCAATATGCTTTCGTGTGACACGCCCCAAACACTTTCTTCTAGCACATAACCGTACGCTATCTTTCAGGTCAGGTGACAACATGCCATGCCCCGTCACTTCCTCGAAAAGCGACGCCAGACCCTGAACCTAAAGACATCACACATTGGGAGAGGCCGGCAGCACACCAGCACCTGAAATTCTGCAAAGGAACCTACCCGGACGGCGAGAAAGGCAAGATACGGCAACCATATATGGTGAACCCCAGAAAGTTGGAACATGCATTTAGGATGATCAGTGCTAGGATTCCCTCTACTTTACCTTAAGGGCATGAGGATAAGGATGTTCCAACTTTCTGGCTTCTACTATAAGCTGAAGGACAGATTCCCAATGTGCCACGAGGTCTAAAACCAAACAGCAAGATCTTGAAACACGGGTATTTGATGTATGGGCCTTGCTAATAAAAGTTATCATTGTAGCATCATCAGCATATTAGTTTGTAGTAGGAATAGTAATCACAATATTCATGGTAATCATGATCATTCTAAGGAGATCTACGTCATAATATTATTCAATGCTGAACCCCAACCAAACCTTTAACCCTAAATCGTCCCTAAACCATTCTATTCGAACGGAGTTCTGTCCAATCAGGCGGGACATGCGCGGATGTTGCTCAAACCCTAAACAGAAAAGCAAGATCCAGAAACTCACGCAGTGACTACTTAGTATTATTAGTACTAGTAGTGGTAGCGGTGGCCGGTTCCGGTAGTAGTAGTAGTAGTAGTAGTAGTAGTAGTAGTAGTAGTCTTCGACGCGAAGAGGAACTCAGCTCTGTCTGGCTCATGGTGACACTTCGCCGAACTGAATGTGAACCTGCCCGCGGGTTCAGCGGTTTCGGTCAGGTTTCCCGGCTATGTCGAGTATTGGAACTCATGGTTGGAGCTTTGTTGTATTTCTTTTGGCTGGGGCCTTGCGGATGTAGGGTACATTGGCTCTGCTCCCTGACTGCTGGTGGATTTTCCACATGGGTCCAAATCTGCAGGAATAGTCCCGATCTGGCAGCAATGTAAACAGCAACGGTAATTAGAAACTCTGAGAACACGGCAGCAGGGCATGCACACATCGTTGCGTTTCCTGCTTATTTCGGTTGATCCAGTTGTTGCATCCTTGCAGTCTCGGGGTTTAGGATGGTTTAGGGCTCCGCCGGTTGAACAAGACATGGAGTGCTGGGGGGCGGTTTAGGGTTTAGCTTCCAAGACTTGCCCGTCGGAGAAGCCGGGGCTTTCTGGCGCGTCGCATGGCGGCTTTAAAACCCTCAAACAGCAAAGCCCTAAAGTGCAGAGCCTTGCGCCCGACATACCCTAGACCCTGAATGCCGGCAGCCTGTAACCCGAAAGCTGATGTTGTCGAGATGAGCCAATAGCAGAGGAGCATCTGAAAATCCAGGCACATGTGCGTGTACCGTGCTTATGTGAATATTGCTTTCGAAGGTTGTTATGAGTATGTTGCTGCTAGAACGGCAGTCTCTTCCATCGGCGGGGGCTAGAAACCCCAACCCCCAAACCCTCAACCTCCTGAACCCTCGACCTCCCACACAAGCCCTCAACCTCCTAAACCCTCAACTCCCGCCTAAACCCTAAGGAATAGCCTAAACCCTAAACCCCTCAAGTCACGTCTGGATGTCGTGAGCGAGCTGACTGCGAGCCTCAAAGCTTCACCGTTTGGGGGCGTGTAAAGCTGCTAAAAGAAAGGAAAAATGATTTTACAAGTTCATACTGGAGGTTCATGTGTAGATAAGTGGGGCTATATGTCCCTTGATCTGATATGGGGTATCTATAGGTTACCCTACTTTATATGCCCACTCATAACTACCCTACCCTAAACTCGAAATCCTGAAATTATTATAGAACCCCAGAAGGAACCTGACGTGTAACTCCACTCGTAGCAGCATAATATGGCTACCCATGAACCTCCAAGTAGGTCTGTTTGGCTCCGGTAGAGCGGCGGGCCCACTAGGCCGCGGAATCTCGGTTCTTCAGCGAGCCCTGTTTTTTTGTTTTTGAACGGCCCGTTTCCTCCTCGCAGCGAGCGCTGGTTTAAGGTTTAGGGCCTAGGGTTTAGATGTAATCGTCGATGTTGGTGGTAAGGTGGGGCAGTTGCGAACAGCAACAACAATTATGAATGACAAGACAAACCAAGCGATACCAAGAGAACTGTTTGCGCGTTGGGTCTTACACTAAATCATTACCACTGTCCCTGCATGACGATGCATGCTTGGGGTTTGGCACCCCAAGCATGTACTAAAAAATTCCGATATAAGCAAGGACGAAGCCAAGTTCGGGGCCATTTAATTCAGCGACATCTTGCCATCTAGAATCGAGAGCGGTGCAGAGTGCCGACGTAAGCTGCTTACAAAATCTGCTGCATTGCTGCTCCAACCTCCTGAAACTCCAACCCCTTTCGAAACCAGTAAAATTGGTATTGGTAATTATTTAGGCCCCTATATACTAAACCCCCATAATACCCCTTATAGCAATCCTTGTAGCCATCCTTTTGGTCATCTTTTTTGTAATCCTTTACAAGGAACCCTATAATACCCCTTACAGTAGTCCTTATTGTAGACCCCGTTAAAGAGAACCCCAACCCTATATTATAGTACCCTTATAGTCACCCTTCAAAAGGAACTCCTCTTTCGATTCTCGCCCAGGCGCGATTCCCCACTTCCGCAGCACACGCACCAAAACAAGTATCCTTGGCGATGTGCGGACTATGGTTATTATCACTATAATTATTGTTACTACTACGATTACTACGATTGCTATTATTACTAAGATTATTGTTACTACTACGATTACAATTATTACTATGATTATTATTACAATGTTTATTATTACTACTATGGTTACTATCATTATTACTACTACTACTACTACTACTGTGATTACTATAGTTACTACTACTACTACTAGCCACGCCCCCCCCCTACCAACCACCTGGCGCCTCAACCCATCGTCATCGTCATCATCAACGAAAATTATACCTGCAGAAGATGCAGGGGCTCAGGCCCCCC
>BGNK01008263.1:575-12339 GCA_003297005.1 Symbiodinium sp. clade A Y106 | reverse complement strand
TACTTTGGGCGACCATAACCTGTAAACGTTCTACTGTTCGAATTTGTACGTCACTGCCAGACAGAAGGGCTTATGCCGTTGAGGCGCCGACCATCAAAGCACGCGGATTCACTCTCTTTGCACAAGTACTTGAAGCTCTTGCCAGCTGCCTATACATCGTAGTGCGTAAAAGCTGTTAATGTGCAGCTACTGGGCAAAGGCATGCTTCGTGCTAGAGCCATAGACTCGAGGATGACACATGTTTCATGCGCCCACAGTACAACAGGAATGCCGTATATCTGCATGATTATAGAGGCCTTAATATTATGATTTAAGGTATACTCCTTAATTAAGGGGTATTGGGATCTCTGGGCACAAGGGTCGCGTCATGAGCTTCAATCCTCTACCGCTCGAAGCAGAGCCCGGCACCAAACCCCCCACCCATAAGCCCTCCACTCTGAAGCCAACAATCGATTCGGACCCTCTACCTACTTGTCGGGTATCATGGGGAAACAAAGCTTAACTCGTTTCATAATATAAGGATTATATAGGGATTCTACTACCCCAAAAGGTTAAAGGTTACCTACTCTTCTACTAGGATATCCTATGATTATGAACACTATCAGTCTCATACCCGTTTTCCAGGGGGTGCACGTTGCTGCTTCTCGGCGTCGGAGTGTTGAAAGGGACCTGTGCCGAACACAACCAATGGCAAACGTGCAGGATTCTCACCGTAAGGGCTCCTGAACCCTTTCACATTAGGATTGACCTAAACTATAATGCCCTACGTACGACAGGCCATAAAATCCTAGAGCCCCAAACCAAATTAGGCTTTGGGGTTCTACATACTTTGGGGGTCCAGGTAAACCCCAGTGGGACTAAAATCTTCAGCTTCCGAGTCTTGCACCGGAGTGCAGGTGCAAAACCCATGAAACCTAAACGTCGACAGAACTGCACCCGCGAAACCTCCCAGAGAGCCCAATGCCCCTTAGTTAAGGAATATAGCTCAATCCTAATATGAAGCCCTATATAATGCTTAAATAAATCCTAATATGAAACCCTCTATAATGCTTAAATCATAATACGAGGCCCTATATGATTTAAGCCATGTTCCTTAATTCCCTTATAGAGCCCTTACAGATCCCTTTAAGGAACCGTTGAAGGAACCCTTTAAGGAACCCCTAGGTATTCTTTAATTAAGGGGTATTGGGCTCTCTGGGCACTGCCTCCCATCCCCGAGCCCGAAACTCCCCCCAAAAAAAAACGCGCGCCCGGCGGGTGGTGGCCCTAAAATCCCCGGAGACCCTGGTACCTGAGGCCTAGGGGCTTCGGGGCTTAGGGGTTTAGGGTTTAGGGTTTAGGGTTTAGGGGTTTAGGGTTTAGGGTTTAGGGGTTTAGGGGTTTAGGGGCTTAGGGGTTTTGGGGTTGGGGCTTAGGGGTTTAGGGTTTCAGGGTTTATATAGGGCCTGGTACCTGAGGCCCAGAAAGCCTTCAACGCCACTTATGACTTTGAAATGTCCTTCTATCTGATCCCTAAACCCCTAAACCTAACTCTACACTCCAAACCCTAAACCAAACTCTAAACTCTAAACCCTAAACCTAATATGTCTTCAAGGAAGTCTGCGAAGCATGACTTCAGAGGGTGGCCCCTTGAGGGACTTGGGGCTCTGGAGAGGATCTGCAGTTCTTTGAAGTGACTTGGATTCAGGGTGTACTTGGAGGATCATGGGACTTAGTAAGCAAGGTTATAAGTACCTTAATTGGGGTTATAAGTAGTTATAAGTATAGTTACCATAATTATAACCCTAGTTACTAAGTCCCATGATCCTTTANTTGGAGGATCATGGGACTTAGTAAGCAAGGTTATAAGTACCTTAATTGGGGTTATAAGTAGTTATAAGTATAGTTACCATAATTATAACCCTAGTTACTAAGTCCCATGATCCTTTAAGTAATATCCTTGCGTTTAGGGTTCAAGGGTTTAGGGGTTTAGGGGTTCGGGGTTTAGGGGCCAAAATCTGATTTGTTGCATCAGGATAAGAACCCCTGAAAACCCTTTCTTTTTTGTTGAACGCCTTTTTCCGTCCAACAGCAGTGTTGATATCTGGAATCCGCAGTGCAAAAGTTTAGGGTTTAGGGTTTTGGAGTCCTGGCTAGAAGAAGCATCTGAAACCCTAAACCCCTAAACCGTAGACCCTGAACCCCAAAACCCCTAAACTCTAAAGCCCTAAACCCTAAACCCTGAGGAAGCCCATGCAAAAGCCCTCATGCAAAAGCCTGCAAACACCCCAGCAGCCGGGAGAGCCTGGATGGTTAGTGACCAGAGGAACTCATCACCTGCCTGCGGGGAGGTCGAGGGTTTAGGGTGTAGGTTCAGGTTCAGGTTTAGGGTTTAGGGTTTAGGGTCTATACTTGGAGGTTCATGGGTAGTGATCAGTAGGGTTATAAGTAGGACAACTATGGTTATAACCTATATTAGTTATTCGGGGACTTATAACCCCACTTATAACTACCCATGAACCTCCAAATAAGGTTTAGGGTTAGAGGGTTAAGGGTGTAAGGTCTCAGTCTCAGAGATTAAGGTTTAGGGTCTAGACTGGGTCTAGGGTTTACAGGGTTTAGGGACTTTAGAAATTTGGCTTGACTTGCTGGTTCAGTGCTCAAGGTTCTGGGTTTGAGATTAGCTTTTGGGGCTTCTAGTAGCAGGTTCAGGTTTAGCGGTTGGGGGCTTGGGTCTAGGCCCTAGGCTAACCTTCCAGAATTTGGGAGAACTGTATAATGTTGGAGCTCAGCTTGTTTCAGCTTTTAGGACTAAGTATGGATTGTGGGATTCGCAGTCAGCGTCTTGGGGTTGATCGCTTTCGGGCTTAGGGGCCAAGGGGTTTACATCGGTTTCAGAGTGTATCGGAGGGGGGGGGGGCATATGGGAGTTTCCGAAATTAGGGGTGTCTTATTTTGGGGGGTCCTTACAATAAGGATCCTACTGTTTAGGGTAGTATATTAGGGTCCCCTATTTTCGGAAATTCCCGTATTCCTCCCCAAACCCGAACAAATTGAAGCCTTAGCCTCTGCAGCCGCAAAGGGCTCTTCTTCAGGGGGCCTCTGAAACCACACTGTTGTTTAAAGACTATACCATACCGAAGCTCCGACCTGAAACCCCAAAGCCCTAATATAGGGGCCTCAATACTTAGAATAGGGTTCTGGGGCCCATTATTCTACAATTATAATCAGGAAACCCCAAAATAGTATAGGTAATTATCTAGGCCCCTATAGTAGCCCCCTTAACCTTTTACACTCCAAATACTGGCCCCGAAACCCTGAAGCCCAAATCCCTACACCCTAAATGGCCTTAAATCAGCAAAACACTAAAGTTGTCTAGTAACAAACCCTATGCACACCCTACACAGCCCTATAGCGACCTGATAAGAACCTACACTATAAAGCGCCATTGAACGATCCTACCAAAACCCTTCAGAGACCTTACAACAACCCCCCAACACACACCAAAATGAAGACGGCCGCTAGGAGCTGCGTCAAAAAACACAAGAAACCAAACCCTACACCCGACCCCGTAAATCCTGGATCGTAAAGCCTAACCCCAAAACCCTAAATCCCAAATCTTAAACCTCAAACAACAAATGGCCTGAAGAGCCCACATGCCGAAGTCGGAGTCCTCCCCAGCCCCGTGATTTTCTAGAGCACTGGGTCGTGGGATTGTGGTTCACTGGGCTTTGAAGTAACCAGGGGGAAGACAGTATGACCGTTTACTTCATAATGGTACCTTACCTTAAGGACCAAATGACTCTTAACAGTAAGGGCCCAAACCATATAAGGTATATGAACCCTAAACCCTTTTAGGGCTCATTTCGTCTTTAGGGTAAAACTCCAAAACGCAGTGATTCAGAGGCTTGGCGTCGGCTTGTGCTTGAGGTAAACAAACTCACACCTTAAGGGTCCATGTGTTTCAGCATAACTTTGGACCTTTGCAAGTTACCGCAGTACAGTAAACCCCATAAAGTTGGAAACCGGATTAAGGCCAAATAGTGCTGGGATTCCCTATACATTACTCTTCAGGATAGAGGCTATTGGGTTTCCAACTTTTAGGCTTCTACTGTAGTTTGAGGCCGAAGAATATACATGTCTATACTCTGTTCGAAGATATGGACCCTCACGGAACTCTTTTGAAACCCCATAGAGCCCTTCTAGAACGTTCAAAGAACCGCATAAAGGAGCCCGCAGGGGGCACATGGATCCACGAGGCAAACCTGACACCTAGGGGTTTAGGGTTTAGGGTTCAGGGTTTAGGGTTTAGGGTTCAGGGTTTAGGGTTTAGGGTTCAGGGTTTAGGGTTTAGGGTTCAGGGTTCAGCAACTACCCCATACTCCCCCCCCCCCCCACACTTCTTCCACGGCTGAGGGGGNGGGGGGGGGGGGGGGGGGGTCGGTGGTGGAGGGGGTGGTCCGACCACAGAAACTGTCGCTATCCCGGATCAGACTGTACTATCGTGCTCGCGCGCGACATTTTGGAGATCTCTGGCAGGTTAACCTACGGACTGATAACTGATGTTTGTTCTCATATCTTCCCTGGTGGGACCATGAAAAAAGAGCGAGAAGGAAGCTTGCTTCTGACGGCTCGCTCGGCTGGTTGATTAAAGGTCGGCAGTACCAAAACTAGGCTCGCACTGTCTTGGCCCTTGCTACATGTAAAACCCTGTATCACGTAGGAAACCTTCTACGTAAAGCACCCTAAGAAGTCATTCTGGGACGCTGGACACTCCATCAGCACCTTCACGTATCAACAGAAATAGCAGGAACCAGCAGTGCTCCCCGGAATCGAACTAGCTCAACCCTAAACCCTAAACCCTAAAACCTAAACCCTAAACCCTAATCCCTACCTCCTTGACTCCGGAACCGACCCGAAACTCCGAAGCCCTAAACCCTAAATCGGCGCTCCCCGTCATCGCCATCGCCATCTCCATCCTGACCGGCTTGTGCCCACCATGGCCTGGCTTAGGATTCATGGCCCCGAAACCTCGACCTTCTTCTCTGAACCCATATCTTGCATTATTCTTCTTACTCCTTACGAATGTATGCAGTTTTTGCATGATATTACATATTTTGAAAGCCTATAGACCTCAGAAACGTTACACCCCCCAGCCTTGATGTCGAAACCCTAAATATCCCAACATCCGAAACACGAAACAAACCATTAAAGATCCAAGCAGCTCCAGACAGCCCCTACAACTGGCGGCATCGCCCAAAGCCAAGACTCTTTACGCTCGGAGCCCTCTCAAACTCTCAAAACCCTGGCAAACTAAACCCTGAACCCCTAGCCTGAAGCCCCATGAACCTCCAAACCCAAACAAAGACCCTAAACCATCCAAACCCTGAACACGAACCCCGCAAACGTCAAACTCTGAACCGGAAAAAACCGAACTACAAGGTTTTCCTGATAAAACCTGCCTGTTTAGGGAATCTAATTATGGTTTCCTTATCAAGTCCTTAAAAATGTAGGGTCACTTCCCGGTTGGGGCTTCGTTTCGAGGCTTCTCTCGTCTGGCGCGGGCCTGCTGGTGCGTTTCGGATCTTTAGAATAGGGCCCACAAAAAGCACCAGGACCCTCCTTGTGCCCTCAAATAGGGGTATATGGCCCCAAATAATGGGTACTTAGGGTCTAATAGAGGGTAGATGGAGGGTCTAGGCACATAAGCAAGAAAAGGGATAGGGATATCGCATCTTTCGCCCCTTTTCCCCATAAAATGCTTATGCTTCTGTGCTTTTTGGCTCCCGAATAGAATGTGGAGGTCAAAACAGGTTTCAGGGCTTTGTAGCCGCTTCCTCGGGGTGCTGGCCGGAGGGCTATCAGCTAGCATCATACCGCTTACTTCAAGCATTAAATTAGGGTCAGTAGGGCTCTTCTGTTTCACCTGTGAAGACGTGTACCGTTGAGGTTGCCGCGGTGTACACAAAAGCAAAAGCAGAGAAAGCTAGCAGCAATGGTTGCAACCATCGTAGTCATACCAATACTCGTAGACAACTCTGTGCCTGCGCGGGGCTTGGGCTTGAAGGAGCAAAAGCCTTTAAAAAAAACCTATAACCTAAAACCTATGTTTTTGAGAAAATCGAAAAACATAGGTTCTTAGGTTATAGGTTTTGTTAAAAAAGCTTTTGCTCCTTCAAGTAAAAACCTGAGCATGCAAGGATTACGTCCGAGAAACATGGATGAACCCTAGACTTCTGACTCCGCATCCTTATATAGGGGCCTAAATATTTACTGATACTATTTTTGGGGGGCTCCTTGCTATATGTATAGTATAATATACCCCCAAAACCCTTTTCTCATATTATTACGGCCCCTACATTAAACACTTTGCTGCAAAGCGAGACGGTATTGCAACTCCCATGTCAGGAGGATCTCATGCAGAGGGTCGCAAAGTGGCAGCGCCGGATTCGGATCTCAGCGATTTCAGCTTGCAGCTCCGAACGAACCAACAGTGATCTAGGGCTGTCGAGAAGGAAGAGCAAACACAAGCAAGTTCAACAGACACAAAGTAGAGACATCGTTTCCAAGTTTTAGCAAAAAGCCCTAAACCTTCCCTATGCCGCAGGCACTGAATTGAGGTCAGCTCCGCAGGACCGTTGTGGAACCAGGCACCCACTCGGTTTTTCTAAAAGATTCGGATTCGGGTTTCGAGCCAGATGCATGTTTAGGGTTTAGGGTTGAGGGTGTAGGGTTTAGGGGCTCAAGGTTTGGGGCCTCAAGCCTGGACCAGCCTACTATAGGGGCCTTAGTGATTGGAATAGGGTTTTGGGGCCCGTTATACTATAATTCTAAGGAACCCCCACAAATAGTATAGGTAATTATTGAGGCCCCTGTAGTACTCTGGTTCCTAAACCTGTTTTGCTGCACGGTCTGGCGACTTGCGCAATAAGGCAGTAAAGCCCTCTTCCCCATTGGACACAAGCCGCACGTGCACCGAAAGAGCATCAGGCCCCACCAGACCAAGCTATTCGCGAAAGCCCCGGGCCCTAAACTCCTAAACCCCTAAGCTCAACCCTAAACCCCTAAACCCTAAACCCTAACTCCTAAACCCCCAAGCCAAACCCTAAACCAAATCTTGCGAAACTCGGTGCCCAGCTGGGATCGCCAACGATAGGGAGACCGAAGCAGCCATTGAGAACTGTATCCTCATCATCATAGGCGATTCATCTTACTACCCCAAGAAGCCACAGAAATAAAAGATTAAACTTTCCGATTCCTACCAAACTACAAGAACCCAAAAAGTTTAAAGGTTGGGTATTGGAGATCTATGTCATAGGTGATTCATTGCTCGGGCTACGGGTGAATCTGTGAAACACGACTCTCTCAAACAAAAGTGCTAATGCTTGTACCGCTTCGGTTCAACATGATAGGCCTGAAACGAGCTGACCCTCTCAATCATACTTGTGGGAGGTTTACTTGCGCCCAAGTCAGACGCACACAACAACCGGTAGCAAGGCATTGTAACGGCTGTAGCAGTGGCAGCAGCAGCTCGCAATGACAAAAGTAACATACACCGTGGTGCTGCCACCCACAGCCAGTGTGGCTTCCACCACTTACGGAAACGTTTTGTTCGAAACCTGCATCCCCAAACCTTAGCATCTGGAGATCGGGACGCCGCACAAGTTCCAGTGCCAGAATATCTTTCATGTAAGGACGCAGCGCATGCAGAAACTTATTTGTCCGACTTTTGGAGCACCAGTACAAAGATAAGCTGCAAAATAAAAGGAGAAATACCTAGGAAAACCGGTGAGTACATGGTAACCCAGGACCTACATTGTAGTACCCCTGGTAGTTCGCAGGCAGAACACTTGCGACAACAACCCAGCCTTGGAGAGAGGAGGCAACAGTCCAACCGGTGGATGGCAACCGAAAAGAAACGGCCATTCCGGCACATTGTAACCCTCAAATCCCAACAGCAGCCCTGACTCAGCCGCAGCATTCTGTTGGCGATCAGGTTGGGTCGATGGCAATACCAGTTAGTAAGTGTGTTTTCCAAGGATCCTCATACCCCAGAAGCCGGGAATCATTGCCCTTCCCGACGCAAGAAGTTCATTCGCTCGCTGTTTCGTAGTGCTGCCATAATCAAGAAGCCGTTGAATTATCGGCAACCCTGAGCGAGAAGGACTTTGCTTGTTGCAAGCTGCTGACCATGGAAAAAGCACATCTTAGGTTAAACCTGTTCGCCTGTCCGGCACTCCGGCTTTGCGGTGTAGGCACACTCTGCAAGGACCGGTGCAAGACTCCGAAGTTCAAGTGACGACTTGTCGTCCGAAATTCCTTGCATCTCTTTAAATTGAAGACCTGGCCTACACCCTGCATACAATCAGCAGCTACTACTGTAGTACTTGGCACATAAGTGCAAGCTTCAGAAATTTTTCTGGAAGCAGTGTGAAAGACCTGGAAAATCGGGAAGCCTTTTAGCCTGTCAGAATGGCATCTCTCAGCATCCTTCACGTCGTGCTACACTCAAGTCCGAAACTCGATCGTGTCCGGCAGGCGAGTTGGGTTCTTGTTTAGCATGCGCGTGATCCGGAATCCATACCCATTGATAGTCTTCATTTCTGGCAGCTGGTGCGCGCGAGCAAAGAGTCTCGCAGCTTCCAGAACGGCATTTTGGCTGGTCTTCCTGTTTTTTAGATAACCGGCCTGGACCAGATGATAGCGTAGGGCTGTCTGCTTGGGTCCGACATGCCACTGGCCACTGCCCTGATCGGATAGGAAAGACTGTCTCAACTTGTCCTGCACAGCTGAGACACCATCTTGCGGCGAGGGCAGAGCATGCATCTTGCGCAGGTGGTGCTTGTTCTTGGTATTGTTCATGAAAACGAGCATCGCCTCTGACAGCTCGTTGTTGAAGTCCGAATCCAAATAGCCCAGTCTCTGCATAGCTTGTTCAATCAGGTCTGCTGAGTCCTCTAGCAGAAACGGCCCACCTCCCTGAAAGACTTGGTAAGCGAGTGAGCTGCCAAATTTGCGTTGCTTGGTCTTAGTGTTTGCTGCTCCGCCCGTTTTTGGCAAGAAGAATGCCATGCCGGCCCTGAGCCGTTTCCAGCTATTGCCAATACCAGGGCGGGTGCAGTCTTGAATGACCTCGTGCAGTGCTTCTGTTGCGCATTGCTGGGGAAACACAGTGAGCGGTCCCAATTTGTTCGTGAACCAGAACTTTGCAATCGAATGCAGTAAGTACCGCCCCAGAGGCTGTCCCTCATCAGCAATGTAACCATGCTGCATCAAAAAGTCCGCAACAATCACTGACTGCTGCCTGCCATCATATGCCTGCCGGGGCTCTGCCAAATACACCCGGCCTTCCCCATCATCTTCCAGCACGGCTCTAACCCTCGGACTGCTGTCTCTGTCTGGTGGCACCTTTACAACCGGAATGTCCAAGTTTTCAAAGTTCTCGATGACGTAATACTTCTTCTCTGGACAGACTGCCACAACTGACTTGCCCAAGCACAGCGCTTCGTGCATTACCTTCCCATAGCCGTGATCGGAGACCATCAAGGCAATGTCGGTCGTAGTTTGTGATCGCGACAACTGACGCACTCGAGCCTCAATGGCGCCGTCAGTGGCTTCTCCTTTGGAGCTCGTGGGACGCTCCACTGATTCGAAGGAGATGTCGGGTCTTTGCGACAGCTGCTGCCAACGCCTCCTCTTTTGGAGACCCGGGGCAGTGAAGATGGTAGTTCGCACCGGTTTGCCCTGAAGCTCCAGGATTCTGATGGCTGCTTTGATTTCATCAATGCTGTGTCCATCGCCATCAACCAGCAACTCTCTCTGCGCTCCCGATGCATCTGCAAAGCGCCTCTGAGAATGACTAGACTGTCGCCTGACCCCGGAAGCACAGGCACGCTTCGCCTGAGATGCATGACTTGAAGTATCACCGGCCTACACCACATGCTTGTAGGCTTGTAATTGTAGGGGCTAGTGCAGGCGCGTATGGGGAACACGGTGGAGCTCAGTTATTACGATAATTATCGCGGTTGATGTGAAATCTCAGACCGAGGCACTCCCAGACAAAGAGCTGCAACACACCAAATGCCCGAGAGCGCAGAACAATGACCATCTCGTCTCCTACCGCATCTGGGTTCTTGTTAAAGGATTTAATTTAAGTTACCATAATAGGGACCTGTAGTAAATGATATGGTTCCCTTATTATATGGCACCTTAAAATCCCTTAACAAGAACCCAGTCATGTCCTGTTCACAGCCACAGACTTGGACGCCGATGGAGTCCGGTACTTGTACCCACTGTCCACAATTGGGAGCGCTCTGCTACGATTGTGGCGGCATGGTGCGCGCATAGGGGGATCCATCGAATATCGGCGCCAACCCAAGTTTGGCTGCATTCCGCGCAACTACCGGAAGCTGTGCCTATGGCCTAGGGCCTCGGCTGCTTGCACTTTGGAGTACTGTGGCGCCCGAACCATGCGATGAAGGCTGAGAGAGCAGCTCAGAGAAGAGTATCCTGAAACACTGAACCTTGACCTCTAAAACCCCCGAAGCCCGAACAGGCGAAGAGTTGAAACAAAGCCTTGGGATTTCTGCTTTCAAGGCTCGCCTCTTGTCGCAACGTGTGCAAGGAATCGCAGTCTTCGCTAATGTTGGAACCTGATTAATAAACCCTGGGCCTATAACCCCAAAATAGTAGGATTCATATAAGGAACCCTAATAAATTAGGCCAAAGGTTTCTTAATCAGGTTCCTACATTAAGCCCTAAAGCCGAATCCCCAAACATGCACCCCAAGCTCTGAGCTTGCTGAAGTGCACCCGGCCCTAAACCCTAAACCCTAAAACCCTAAAACCCTAAACCCTAAACCCCTGCCCCAAGTAGCCTCGTGCGTGCAGTTCGGCATGTGAAAGTTGTCTGGCGCAAGGAGGACCTCGCGAGAATCAAAATCACAGCCACAGTCCCAATGCGTACTTCGGGACGGACGGACTCGTTATCAGGTAGCTTGCGGGTGTAGCATCCAGAACACAAAACCCTCTGATTCAAATCCTGAGTAGTGCAATGGTCGCTGGACGGGGCTTTTACTGAACAATTACATCGGTGATTACGGAAAAGCTTGTTGAATGGCTTACTAACAGCTAGCTGGGTGGCTGCTGGGTGCTTACCACTGCTGACTGATCAGTCTACTAGGTAGGATTTGGGGCTTTACAGTTCAAGGTTGGTGGCTGTTTTGAGCTTCGTTTGGGTTTAAGGTTCAGGGATTAGGGCTTTAGGGTTTTAGGGTCGTAGGGTTGAGGGTTTTAGGGTAGGTTCCAACTGCTCGGTTCCCCAGCCAAGGAGATCGGGCATCGGATCTGGTACAGGAGCGGGCCCGCGATGTGGATCTCGGCACCAAGACGGTTTAAGGTTTAGGGGTTCGGGTTTCTGTTATAACTAGAATAGGGTTTGGGGGTATGGTGATCTTGGCACCAAGACCCAAGGAAGAAGCTTTCAGGGTTGTATGCGAGGCCCTTAATATGGTTTGGGGAAGTACGATTTGTATAGGGACGATAAGGAGATTGGCACCAAGACTCAAGGAAGGAGCTTCCAGGGTTGTATAGGGGACCTTTATAACCAGAATAGAGTTTGGGGGGGGTGAAACACTGATGTTACACATCCAGGTGCCCTTACTGTCGCACGTATCACTTGCATATATCTATGCCTGTTGCTCAAGGTTCTAGCAGAGTACTGACTACAGCCGTGCGCCTGTAGGAAAAGGAGACTCCTGTGTGTCTGTGTTCCTGTACGCCTTGCG